>JASTWQ010000891.1:0-57598 GCA_035220615.1 Leptothorax acervorum
TCACCGCCGTCAACCAATGGAATGTCAGGGAAGGTTAACATAGGAAAATAACTTCTTTTCACAGACACTGTGCTCTGCTTTTGACACTGAATTTATTCTGGTTCAGATTTAAACAAGATGGCTGTGCTTGTTGGCACTTACAAAATGGCCGCTCGACATGTTGGCTCGCCGATTGTACGCGCCGACTATCGCTCGCTTTGCGATAATAATTGTTCACTCACGCACTAATCCTCGTTGTCTCGCCGCGATTCGTTGATTCGAACAGTTTTAGCGCGCGTATCCATCGCCGATTACCGATCAGTTTTACCGGAACTAGATTAGTTCTTCCGATCGAGAAATCTTCGCGTTGTATTATCGGACGCCGCTCCGTTTCGTAATTGTTCACGACAGAGAGTCTTCGATTAGCGTGATTACTTGCGATTGTAGTACCGTATACGACTTTGCACGTCGTACGTGGGTTTTTCCGGTTTTAGAAAGAGCCTCGTACGATACTTCCGCACATTTTGAGTGCTCCCGGGAAAAAGACCCCTTTGCGATTATATTCGCGTTATCACCTTATTACTGAACTCACGGATTTACGCGCCGCACGCGGGTAATCTCCGGTTTTAGAAGAGCTTCGTGTTACACGTCCGCACATCACGAAAGCTCCCAGGGAAAAGACCTTTTTGTTAACAATAATTATATTGTTAGCTAACCGCGTTATCACTTAACGGTTTCCTACTTAGCGGTATTACGCGCCGCTCGCGGGTTAACCCCGGTTTTATACGAGAGCACGTAAGCACGTCCGCACGCTACGGCTCTCCCAGGCGAAAGACCCTTTCGAGATTAATCGCATACCGTCAATTATACTCGCGTTATCAATAACGACTTTTCTTGTTCGCGGGATTACGCGCCGCACGCGGGTTAACCCCGGTTTTATACGAGAGTCGATAGCACGTCCGCACGCTACGACTGCTCCCAGGCGAAAGACCAAGATGGCTGTTCGTTCTCGCTCTCGATGCGCATATTGCGCCTGCGTAGTGAACGCACCACTACCGAATTCCGCATACCGATGCTCATTTCGCACAAACATGTTTGTCGGGTATATCCCTACTAGGGTACCCCCGCATTCCAGAGCTCGCTCGAAAAAATTGTTTGTCAGTGGAAACCTCCAAGGTCCCAGGCATTCCTCGTCCCAAGATGCTTTCACCGACAATTTATTCGATATTACAATATATCGATCGTCGCTCGCTGTATTTAATCGCGATTATCACAAAATATGTCGGTCACGCTCGCCCGTGTGCCATCGCCGCAGGGCGTTACAATTCGCTCGTCCCGCCGCGAAATGGTCACGGTGTCCCGCCGATCGAGTCTCTGGACATTCGCTCCGTGACTCGGTATGCACAGGTGGGTCCCTCAGGACGTCCCACGTCTCACCCCTGTGACGCTCGCTCCGGGCGCCGTCCACCCACCGATATCACTGGGCAGTCGGACCATGCTATTACAGCCCATCGTTACGCGTCTGGGGCAAGCCCCATTCAGATCGCTCCAGACCTCGGTGGCCTTGAGCTATGGCTCACGGATATCGGTGAGCCGACCTCGTGCACCCTTGCTGCATCGCCGAACGTGTTCCCGGGGTGTCCGCTGTCAGGCTATCGGTCGCGCCTCATGCTATCTCCCGGATTTCGCGTAGCCACGTACGCGTTGCCACGCTGGCCCGACATTTGTGTCTCGGGGCCTCGCCTGACTCCGATGAAATCGATAACGCATGAAAAAGTCGCTCACCCGGCTAAGTTCCGGGGACAACTTTCGGTCGTCACGCGAACGTGATTATTACGCTTCTTGTGCTCCCGTGAGCTGGTAACACGCGGTATTGCATTAAATTCATTCGCGTTTCCCGTGAACGCGGAACCATCACCCCCCGGTTGAGGACGTCATCGGGTGTCTCCTTCAACTTCAGTGTTAACCCCGCTATCGCGTTTCTATCACCCGGACTCGCGTTCGCGGAGCTATAGAAACCGTTTTCTCTATCGTACGTCTCGCGCCCGCGTTAATTGCATCCGCACGCTGGGACATTGATTGTGCGCCGATTTTAGGTTATTTGATCGCAATGGTACTTTATTAATTTCTCTTTTGCCAGGAATATCCATTCGCATGTCCCGGGTTGTACACATATAAATCTATGCATACGCTGATCGAAATTGCCGCACATATCATATACTACAGCTTGCTTGCCGTCGCTCGTCAATCACGCTCTCTTTCGTTCACACTGGCATGCCCCTTCACAATGGTCGCTCGTTGTCATCCGACTCGCTCGTTTTTTCGAGAAAGTCGCGCACAGTCATACAATTCTCGCTCGCACGCCAATTCGCTATATATCTTATCAGCTAATCTAACTATATACAGTGCCTATAGACTAATACATCGGAACGGATTATTTATTATCATACCGCCCGATATTTATATCAACGGAAATTATATAAACGAAACTAAATCTGTTATTATGTATGTTTCAGCACGAGAGTTTACAAACAAAAAAACTTTTCCTACGTGGGTGAGGGTTACCCTCGTGCTCGCGACAGGTGGGCAAGGGCTCCCGCGATGGCTGCTCCTCCGGGCGCTCCCTTGGCTGCTCATCCGGCCGCTCCCTTGGCTGCTCACCGTCGCGGCGGTCCCTCCTCGAGACACTTTCGGGTCCCTCAGCTTCGGGACCAGTATCCGAGGCTCGGACAGTACCTCCATCCCCAGGATGGCTGGTTTACCGGGCTGCCTCGGTGCCTCCGTGGTTACCGGTGGTGACGGCTCAGGCGTACCTGCAAACAACGGTTGCAAGCTTAGCTACGATTTCGCGTCTATGTTCTATAATACGCTTCTGATTAGTCCTGACACTGTCGCCATTCGAGTAATCGTGACAGGCAGTTTTTATTTTAATTTAGGACTCGCTTTTGATTGGTCCTGTCACTGTCGCCATTTTAGTGTACGTCGTCAGACGGAATGGAAGAGCGTGACAGGTACTTAAATTATCTACGTTGGCTAACCTGACCGCGCGGAAGGGTGATATTCCACGACTCACTCGTATATCATCGAATAATAATTCAGTCGCCACTCGGTTTAACCCCGATTTACCGAGGATATAATATGAACAGACCTTTATTAGGTCGGCGCTAATTCCCTTTTCTTTATGTTTCAGCTCCCTGTTGGACGTCGGATGGACCTCGCTGCCGCTCTGGATCGTCGCCGTCGCTGGATCGCCGGAACAACGTCGTTGGACAGGATTTCGAGAGATCACCGATCGAACCAATTTTATTTTCAGGATAGGATTATATGGGAAGGCGCACTTCAATAAACTTGCACTATGCTCTGCTTTTAATATTATTGAATATTTATTTAATAAACACTAGGTTCACTCGATTTCGGAACACTCGATACAATATATAAAATGGCCGCTCGCTGTCACGTAGGCCGGCCGTATACGCGCATTAACTTTCCGTTGTACGCGATCACAATAATTCGCTAGACTAAATCGTCGCTTTACTATTCGACTTCACTAAGTTAACTTCATTACTGTATGCCGGATTACTGTACGCGCCGCAAAAGACCATGATGGCCGTCTCTCACCGACGGAGATCGACCGTCGCGCATGCGCAGTTGTTCCCTACCGCCATACGCGGCTCACATGCTGCTATTGTTCTCGCGTTCCGATCACGCGAAAACAAGTTGATATGGAAGATCCTAGAACATTTTTTATTCCAGGTACGTATTATTGACCGTTCTAGCATCTTCCATTTACATTCACCTAAAATAAATTATATATGTTCACACGAGTTTCTGATGCAATAAATTATCATTATTTTAATGATTTATTTTCATTACGTCGCATCCTTCCATGCTTCCTCACGGATGTCTCAACCATTTTATACAACGTTTGATTGTTTAAACAAAGTCTGCGCACAGAGTTCGAGAACCGGTGGTCCGACTTGATTCGAATTTTATATGGGTCACTCACGAACGGACCCGAGTATGTACTATCGGTCAAGCATGACCTTTCGACCTTTGCGCCTCGAACTGGGTGCGCATCATTTATATGACGCTTCTATTCGTATCAGGAGGCTTTTCGTGGGCCTCCGAACGCATCCTATGTGGTCGACATTGAGGTTGACCTTTGCGCAGCTACTTAGGTGCGCGTCGCCTCCCCGACGACGCGGTCGTTATGGGGCGGTTCACGGGACCCCCCTGAACGCTAGGAACACGACTTTCCCCGTGGAAGGTCGCGCGCAGGTACCTGAATGCGCGGCACCCGGAGGATGACGGGATCGTTACCGGAGGGCTCCGGTAGGCTCCCTCAGATGTTCCGACCAGATTCGTCCCGGGGAATACAACGCGCAGTCACCTGGGTGCGCGTTCACCGGGTGACGACGGGACCGACACCGGAGTGTTCGCTGGACTCCTCTGGTGGCGTGGGATGGATCTCTCCCCGAAGAATGTTGTGCGCAGGTAGGTGGACGCGCACTCATCCGCCATCGACGGGATGGTCATCCTGATGTTATCGGATCTCCCCTCGACACAACCATGAAGGCCGTTCTCGTGGAAGACGTACCTGTGTGCGCGTTGACCTGGTCGCAATGGTGTTACCATGGGCCTGCTCCATGACTGCCATATGACACCCTCCGAATGTGTCCGGCTTCGGGACACGTTCGCGCAATGATCTGGGTGCGCGTCATGCAATCATGGCGCATGTTACGCAATATCAACTATTATCGAACGCTTGTTGTTACGTCTCTTAATATTAACTAAGGAAGCAAGGAAGAGTATCATCTTTATATAGAATCCGAATAAACAATATTTATTTATTTTCATATGACAGGATTCTATTTCTTGTCATTGCACATTTCGCTTGTCAATATATTCTGTGCCGCTATATCGACAGATTTTTTCATAATCAAAAGAAAATGAATCGCGTGTGAACATAATAATTTTAACATAACCTTACTCGCTAAATACCCGTGCTTAGAAAACAAATGCCAATCCACATTGAGTGTGGTGACCGCAAAAGAAAATGAAAGTAATTGTAATTGCACTTGTATGCGGACGGATGGTATTTAAACTAACCTAATCGCTCGCACGCTAATGACTAAACTTCTTTTTTTTTTTACGCAGGAAAAATCTTCAACTACTGGGATCCCTGGGGCTAAAAGTCCCAGGTTTACCCAGTAGCCCCTTTCGGGGAAGACCCCCCCGGCCTCCGGGGAGAGGCATAAGCGGGGGGAGTGTGGGATTGTATAGCATGCACATCGCTCACGATACTGCATGCATACACTGCCCTGCACTAAAACTCCTGCGGATGTCCCTCACGGCGCTCGTTGTCAGGGGGACCCCGGGAAACGCGCTGATTCTTTCGGGGTCCCCCAGCGCCTTGCCCAACTGGGGCACTGACCCGGGAAACGCCTGGGCGTCTCCCCCCCTCCTAACTACTGCGGCGGGTAATACTGAAGGAGAGCTCACTCCTCACCGATTTCGATGAAATTAGGCTTAATCGATTCGTTTTTGCTCAAAACGACCGAATCTGGCAGAAAAAAGTGTCGCTCTGCCCCGCGAAGCGAGATATTAAACGTTGAAGTTGACGACTCTCAGGTTAGGATTCCTGTCATACCGACGCGATGTAGCGACTAAGGACATGCCCCGCGACCGCATGCACATGCTCTGTAGCTGCACGCGCATGCAAAAAGTGCACAAAGTGTGGTCGAAAAATGTGAGCGGGGGCGTCCATGGCTTGAGCTTGTCCATGACAAGCCTATACGGACGCCCCCACGGATCCTCCGTTACCGTGGCGAGGAGCTCCCAGGCCTTCCCAGGCCTTCTTCTTGGCCGCGAAGATGGCACGGGAGAGTTCCTGGCGGGCAGCACGCCAGGCCTCTCCCGCCTTCCTCTCGCCGAGAGCACCGCGCCCATCGCGGGCCCTCAGCCACCCCCGGCACGCGTGGACGGACGAGCGCCGAAGCTCGGCGATCTCGTCCGTCCACTAATAGGCGGTTCGTCGAGGGGGAAGGGTGCGGCCGCGGGGCATCGCCACGTTGCACGCTCGCGACGCGGCCTCCACTAATCGATCCGCCTCCGCGTCCACATCCACTTCCCCAGTCCCCTCGGCGAGGGCGTCGCCCTCCGCCCTACCCCAGGTTAGGACCAGGATCGCCGCTAGTAGGCGATCCCGGTCCAACTTCCTGAGGGCCCATCTCCGCCGCATTTTTTCCGCGGCGCGGCGGCGGGACAGCACTGCCGGAGGAGTTGCCCGGACCATCATTTCAATGAAACGATGATCCAACAGAGACTCCAAGTCTGTGGCCACCCTCCAGCCGTGTATCTCGCGCGCGGCAGGGGGGGTCGCCCAGGTGAGATCGATCACCGAGGCCCCCTGCCGGCGCACACATGTGCTTACTCGGCCCGTGTTCACTAGACACAGACCGAGCCCCGCCGCCCACCCCTCCAGGACGCTGCCCCTCGCGTCAGTGCGCGGGGAACCCCAAAGCGTGGACTTCGCATTGAAGTCCCCCGCCACTATGACCCGGCCAGTAGGGCATCGGCGGACGCATCCCTCCATATCGTGGAGCGTCCGCTCGAACCTGGCCAGATCCCAGCTCGGAGGGGTGTAAATTCCCACGACGGAGATGGACCCCCAATGCACCGCCACAAAAACCCACCCCGGCCTCACCACGAGTGCACGGGGGGCCTGTGGCAGTGCCCGCCATGTGATAGCCGCGGAGCCACTGCGGTCTTTGGCCCAGCAGGGGTGGGCTGCTGGGACCCTGTAGGGCTCCGCGACTATCTCCAAACCACACCCGCGCTCTGCCATCGTGTGGATAAATACATCCTGGGCAGCGCGGGCGTGGTTCAGGTTCGCCTGGAGGACCCTTACAGACATGAATCTTCTGTATAGTCCATCGGGTCCTCCGGCACCTCCCTCACGGCGGACGCCGACGCGGCCCCTCCCCCGATGTAGCCGGGTCCGGCAGGGGGCTCCCCCCGTCGCCCCGTGAGTCCACCCAGCTCACGGAGCCGTCCCCTGTCGCGAATTCCCCTGTCGCGAGGCCCGCGAACAGCTCAAGGGCGGAGCCCGCGACGGCGTTCACGGCAGCAAACTCTGCTCATGTCGACCGCCACCGACTTCGCCCCCCCCCCCAACGCCGCGTCGACCCCATCGGCGGTCGTCGTGCGCCGCTTGATGGCGAGACTGACGGGCTCTATGCTCATTATCCGGGGGGCCGTGAGACGGGCCTTCGGATTCAAAGCCCCCGGCATGGAGGTGCTCCTCGCGTCCGCCGCCTTTGTCGAGGGGGCCTTGGTGGACTTTTTGCCCTTCCCCCTCTTTTTCGGGGCGGCGGTTGTTACCTTCCTTCCCCCCTTACCACCGGAGCAGGGACTTACCCCCGATCCGGTGGTCGGAGGGGCGGCCGGCCCGCTCGCAGACCGCGCATTTTGGCGCGGCCGTGCACGTGCGGGCCTGGTGACCCACTACGCCGCACCGGTAGCAACCACCGGTGCGGTCCACCTCATTGCTGCAAGTGGCTCGGGTGTGGCCCACCTCGAGGCATCTGTAGCATTGGAGAGGGCGCCTGTCGAGCATCTCGACACGCGCCCTCACCCATCCCACGCCAATGTGACTCTCGCGTGAGAGCACATTAGCCGCCGCCAGCGGGCACCGCACAAAAAATGTGTTTAGCCCGTTGGGCGCCCGCCGCGGCGGCCCCACCATGATGCTGGAGGGGGCCACCTCGCCCTTGGCGGCCAGTGCCTCCTTCAGCTCCCCCTCCAGCATTGAGTCATCAAGGACGCTGAGCCTCAGCTCAGCGGACATTGCCGTACGTCCAACGCGGACCCCCTCCCTGCCGGTGAACAGCGCCGACATTTTGTCGGCCAGGGCGTCCGCTTTGGCGCCACAATCTGGCCCCGCCACCTCAATATTAAGGGCCCCCGTGGGCCGTCCTCCTCACGTTGAAGCGGCCGTCGATCCCCAGCTCGGGGAGGTTGATGCGCTGTCTCGCCAGCAACATCACCTCCCCGTACTTATCCGCCGGGCAGGTCAGGGTGACCGCGGCAATCCTAGGCACTTTACGCTTTCCCGGCCTGCCCGGCTGTGGGGTCGACGGGCCCTTCCCACCGGCCTTCTTACGGGACCCCGCCCCGACACCCATCCCGCCGGTCGCCGCTGTCGCGGCAGCGGCCCGCATCGGGGGGGGGGAGTCACCTGTCTCTCCCCGCCCCTCGCCCTCTCCTCTACCCCACCGGCGACCGCCGCCGCGTACGATTTGGTGTCCGCCCCGGCAGGGGGAAGGGGGGCGGATAGGAAGTCCCGAAGCTGCGGGCCCCTCTTGCCCCCCCCCCCCCCCGGTACCACCCTTCTCCCCCACCCTCAAGGGGGCCACCACTATTGGCTCAACCGCCGACGGGTAGGCACCCTTTTTTCCCTTCTTCCTCTTCTTCGCCCTCCTGGCGGAGACGACCGTCCATTCAGTCCCCGCCGCGGAAGAGGTGGAGGGCGCCACTCCCCTCGCCGGCGCCAGGGTCGATGGACCGGGTGCCGGGACAATCCTCCCCAACATCCGGTCCATCTCCTCCAGCATCCTACATTGGTAGGATGCAACCATCCTTTCGAACAGCCGGAGCATCTGTCTCCTCAGGCTTTCCACGACCTGGGGGATCGGCTCCGACTGTCCCATCGCCGCGGCGGCAGCGGTTGCCCCGCTTACAGCCGCGGCCTCCCTCCTGGGGGGCACGGCTCCCTCCAACAGGGCGCGTTTTCCCATGACGGGTGGCCTGTACAAGGGTGGAAGCCCCTCCCTTTCAATCTCCTCCCGATGGCGCTCGTAGGAGTTTTCCTCCTCGGCGTCCACCTCCATCGACACTGGGGGATGTTCCGTTGTTTCCCCCACCGAGGGCTGGGCGGCCGGGATCTTCGGAGGCGGTCGGCCCTCCTCCGACGAAGAGGTCTTTTTTTTTTGCGACGCGGGGAAATCTTCCACTACTGGGATTCCAAGCCGAAGCCCGGTTTACCCAGTAGCCCCCTCTGTGACAAGAGGAAGGAGAAGACCCCCCCGCCTCCGGGGAGAGGCGAGGGGAGTGCCGGATTCTATGCATACCACATCGCTATCGATCCTGCATGCATAGCCTACCAGCTAAAACGCCGCGGGGATCCATCTCGGCGCGTTTGATATGAGGGAGCCCCAGGAAACGCCATGATTCGTCTGGGACTCCCTCCGCGCCACGCCCAGGATTGGGCACCTATCCTGGGGGGGGGGGGGTAAATTGATCCCCCCTGGACTAATTAGGCCACTGCAGCCATTCTGACGGATCAAGGAGATCCCGGACCCGACCCGCCACCCTTCACGCTGTGGGTTTCTTACTGTAGACGCGCGAGAGCCCCCGCCCGCGCGCCCGCACCCCCAGCCGTTCCCCCTCACAAGTGGGGTGGGGGAACCGTCCTCCCATTCCGAGATCCGCCCCCCATCAAAAGGGGGGAGCGGAGACCGACCACAGGGAGGGGGTACGGATAGATATATCCGCCTCCTCCCTGACATCAACCGTCCTCGTCAGAGGAGGAGGAGGACAGGACGCGCGGGCTGCAGCGCCGCTTAGGCGGCAACCGCGGCCCGTCTTCTTCACTACTGCCGCCGCCGCCCGCGCGACGGCGCAACGCGCGCTGCCGCATCAATGGCGGCGACGGCCTCCTCGGGCCCGCTGCGCTCTCCGCCCTGTTCCGGGCCGCGGCACGGGGGGCATCCGCGCGCGTTGGGCGGCGACGCTGAATACCCCTCCGCCCTTGTCGTCGTCGCGGCGGCGGCGGCGGCCGCCCGCCACCACCACCGCCGTCATCCTCACTGTCAGGAGGGGGATCCACTTCGCCCCTCCTGATCCTTTCGGCTGCCTCCTTCCGTGACATAATGCTGCCACAGAAGGAGGCGAACGCTCTCCATTTGTCCTCTCCCCTGGTTCCGACCACCCCCGACAAGATGGCCAGAGGGGAGAGGTCCTCCCCGATCGCTGCCCGGAGGACACGGCGCTCCCCCTCCCACGCCGGACAATATTCCAGGGTGTGTTGCGCCGTGTCTACCTCCTCCGGGCAGTGGCAGCAGCGTGTGGTGCGCTCTCTCCCGATGCGACACAAGTACTCACCAAAGCAACCATGCCCGGCGAGCACCTGTGTCGCGTGAAACAATAGTCCGCGTCCTCTGCGTTCCACCCATTCCCTGCGAATTGGCTGGACGGCTTCTCGCACCCTCCTCCCAGAAGTCAGCCTGGGGTCTAGGAGCCTGTCGCTCCATTCCTGGAGGAGGGTTTCCCTCTCTTGGCTCCTCAGCAAGGCCCTCGCCCGGGGTGTAATTTTCCCCGTCGCCGCCTCGATCGCCTTTACCCTCCGATATGTCCTTGCCTGACACCTGGCGAGGAGGTCGACCGGAGGTATGCCGGCGAGGGCCGTCGCCCCGATGTGAGAAACTGTCCTGTATGCTCTGGCCGCCCTGTTCGCGATCAAACGCTGGACGGCCGCGAGTCGCCTGCTAAGGGCGGCATTCTCCGCCACCCTTTCTGCCCAAACAGGCGCCCCGTAAAGCAACACAGAGTGGACAACTCCCACAAAGAGGCGACGCACGCGCCCGCTGGCCCCGCCCAAATTGGGCAGCAGCCTGGCCAGGCTGTTGGCCATGCCCGTGGCTTTGGGCGTCGCACGGGCAACGTGCTCGCCGAAGCCACCAGTTGCGTCCAGCCAAACCCCCAGGTATTTAATTTGGAGGCCTATTGGGACGCGGACTCCCTCGACGATGAGACTGAGCCCCTCCGGCGGCGGGTCCCGCAGCGCAGGGTCGTAAAACCACGAGACCTGCGTTTTCTGCGGGGCCACTCTGAGGCCCAGTCCCCTAATTACGCGCACCACTGTCGCTGCCGCCGCGTTGGCCAGCCTCAGTGCTTCCTCCCATGTCTCCCCGCCGACCCCCAGGTATATGTCGTCCGCATACCCGGAAAGCCAACAGCCGGCGGGGAGAGCAGCCCGTAGGACCAGGTCATAAGCGATGATCCACAACAGAGGCCCCAATACGGACCCCTGTGGGACACCGCGCTCCATCAACCTGGTCCTTAAGACCCCGTCCTGGTCGATGAACGTTAAGCCCCTGTCCCGGAAGTAATCGGCGATCACCCTAATTAAATAGGGGGGTACGTCGAACATCTCCAGGGCCTCTCCAATGACGCGCCATGGCAGGGAATTAAAGGCGTTGGCCACATCAAACCCGATGCCCAACGCCACTCCGCCACTGCCCGTCACGGCCCCCGTGCGAGAGAGAACGCATAATACCGCGTCGATCGTTGATTTCTTTGCACGGAAGCCATACTGCTGTTCGGAGAGACCCCCACCCTCACACCGGGACAGGTGCCGGACGAGGCGCTCGGCGATGATCCGTTCAAAAATCTTGCCGGCCTCGTCCAGCAGGCAGATCGGCCGGTACGCGGACGGGGAATCCAAGGGCTTACCCACCTTGGGAGGTCCAGGAGGACCAAGCTGGCCTCTTTCCATCTAACGGGGAACCGACCGGTCCTTAGACACTTGTTGAATATCTTGGTCAACCGTCCGGTCAGTCCCCCAGCGGCCAAGGTCCATGCCTTGCCTAGGATTCCGTCCGGGCCAGGAGCTTTGTTCTTCCTGACCCGGCAGAGAGCCCTCTCCAGCTCTTCCCCGGTAACCCCATGTTCGTCACTCCATCCCGAGACTTCTATCTCCGGGAAGAGGACGGCTCCGCCCCTGTCGGCAGGGAACAGGGTTTCGACTATCCTGCCGACAAATTGGGGCTCCAGGGATTCCGTGAGCGGGGGCGCCCACGGTCTCAGTCTGTTGAGGACCATCCTGTAAGGACGCTCCCACGGATCCTCGTTGAGAGTGGAAAGAAGCTCATCCCAGGCCCTCTCCTTGGCCGCTCTTATCGCCCTGGAGAGGTCCTGACGGGCAGCACGCCAGGCCTCTCCAGTCTCCTCAATACTGCGGCCTCCCAGGCCGGCACGGGCCCGTAGCCATTCCCTTCCTGCGTGGACGGACGAGCGCCGAAGCTCGGCAATATCGTCCGTCCATCAGTACGCGGCGCCTAGGGGGAAGCCTCTTTATGCGGGGCATCGCCACGTCACAGGCTTGTGACATGATGTCCCGCAGACGCTCTACCTCCGCATCTGTATCTAAGGCCCCCCCGGCGTCGTCGCACTCTTCCTCGTCCGCCCACGTGAGACACAGTATGGCCGCACGCAGATGGTCTGGGCTCATCTTTTTGAGGGCCCATCTCCGTTTTGCTTGCTCCGCTCTTTGGCGTCGGGCCAGCACTTCTGGGGAGGCAGCGTCGATCACCATTTCAATGTAGCGGTGGTCGGACAGGGTCTCCAACCCTGTTGCCACCCCCCAGTTGTGTATAGCGCGCGCAGCAGGGGGACTCGCCCAGGTCAAGTCGACGATCGACGTCCCCTGCCGGCGCACACACGTGCTCTCGCGGCCTGTATTTATTAGGCACGGGCCTAGGCCCGACGCCCATTCCTCCAAGACGCGGCCCCTCGCGTCCGCGGCGGGGGAGCCCCAAAGAGGATTTTTGGCGTTGAAATCCCCCGCCACGATGACCCGGCCGGAAGACAAGAGGAGGTGTCTGCGCACGCACGCGTCTAACTCATGCAGCACCCCCTCGAACCCGACCAGGTCTCGGAGGGGCGTATACTCCAATTACGGAGATGAGCCCCCATTTAACCGCAACGAAGCCCCTTCCGCTATCGCTTCTCGAGCATGAAGGGGATCGCGGCCATGCCAAACACGTGATGGCGGCGGAGCCGGTATCGTCAGCGGCCCAGCGAGGGTGGTTTGCCGGGACCCTGTACGGCTCCGCCACCACTCCCAGTCCACACCCGCGCTCTCTCATAGTCTGTAAGAATAAGTCCTGAGCACGCGGGCGTGGTTAAGATTCGCTTGGAGGAGGCGTAGGGGCATTATTGGCTACTCGGAACGAGGTCCTCCCCCTCTACCTCCATTGCCACAGGCTCTGTGGGAACCTTTCCCGTCTCGGACTCGGTTGGTCCTTGTACCGTTTCCGGGGATTCCGCCACCCACCTCGTAGCGTCTTCTCCTTCTGGCCACTCCGTTTCCATCTTGTCTCAGGCCGGCTTCGGGGGTTTAGCCAGGGTCACCCTGTGATCGACCAGTGTCTCCATCCTCCTCACCTTTGGTTTGGCAGGGGGGGCGATTTTTGACGTTGATGCCCCATCCGTCCTCTTACTAGAGGAGGACTGGGCATCATTTCCTTTCTTAGGAAGGGGGGCAGCAACGCCGCCACCGCTCTTCCTGACGGCCTGCGCCGTACCCCCCTTCTTCTTCCTGCCGCTGGGGCAGGACTTGCTTCCCACCTTGTGTTGGCTGGGGCGCCCCGCCTCCGCGCAAATGATGCACCTGACGGGGACCTCGCATTTCCGGGCTTCGTGCCCGATCTCTCCACACCTATAACACGTGCCAGTGCGGTCTATCGCGCTCCGGCACATGACCCTTGTGTGCCCTGTTTCCAGGCACCTGAAGCATTGCATCGGGCGCTTGTCTAGGACCTCTATCTTGGCCCTGGCTCATCCGATGTCAATGCGCTTCTCTGTCCCGAGCTTGTTGGCGGCGACGAGGGGACACCTAATAAACACGGTGTTCAACCCGTTAGGGGTTCGCCTCATAGGGCCGGCCTGGATAGCCGAGGAAGCTACTCCCCCTTTCTCCGCCAAAGCCGCCCTTATCTCGTCCTCCTGGACAGATTCGTCCAGGCCGCTTAAACGGATCTCGGCTTGCATTTCGGGGCGCGTTACCCTTACGCCCTCCTTGTTCGCCAATACCGCTCGCATCCTCGCGGCCAGGGCGTCCGCCTTTTCAGCGCAGCCCGGCCCGGCGACTTCCAGGCTCAATGCGCCGGTCGCCGTTTTCCTCACGTTCGGGGCTCGGTCCATGCCGAGCTCCGAGAGTTTGATTGCCGCCCGTGCCGCCCTCATGGCGTCAACGCTCTCACCTTCGGCACGTCAACACCACAGCGGCTGTGCGCGGCAGTCTTCTCTTCTTCTTCTTGGGCTGCTGAGTATCAGCAGCCCCGGTTTTCCCTCCTTTTTGCTGTCCCTTTGGCAGGAGTACCTGCCAGGCCAGATGTAGGAGCCTGCTTCCCGGCACCTTTCTTCTTCTTCCCACGCACCACATCCACCCATTTTTCGGTATTTTCCGCGGAGGCCGCCGGGGTGGTTTTCTGGGCAGACGTTGATGCAGTTCTCGAAGTTTTGTTAGGGGGAAGGGGAGGAAACTGCTCCCTCGTCTTCCTTGCATTTCGATCTGTCCTCTCGTTGCCGGGTGCGGCACCTTTAGCGCCCTGGGGGACTTTTGGTGTCGCACCTTTCCCTCCTTTGTCGTTGACAGACTTCCCAGTGGTGGGTTTAGTAGGCGCTTTCTCAGCCTGTTTTTTACCCTGCTGCGCTGTGGTTTCTCTGGGAGGGGGCTTGTTAGCTGAGCCCAGTTTGCCTGCCCTCCCTTCGAACCACGCGTCGATCCTCTGTGAGAGTAACCGGAATAACCGGTCCTCCATGGTCTCACCTTTCTGGGCATTGCTGCTTGACAGCGCGGCCTCTGTCGTTCGTGTCGGGGCCATCGGCGGCACGGCGTCGTCGATAACCTTCGACTTCCCCTTTAGCGGTGGTCTCACCGCGGCCGGCATTCCATCTCTCATGACTTCCGCCATGACGCTGTCCCGCGTGTTCTCTCTCTCCTTCTCCATCTCCATCTCCACGTCCTCGTCCGCAACCGCAACTGTGTCCACGATCGCGTCCGCCTCTCCAGAGCTGGAGCTCTCAATGATTTGGCGTTTCTTTTTCGCCCTCCTCTCGTAACCCGGCCTAGATGGGGTATGTCCTGCTTGTGCCAGCAGCTGTGCGTGTTGCTGCTGCATCTGCACAATCTGCGCCTGCAGTTGTGCATTAAGTTCGCGCATTGCTCTCAGGCTGACAATCTCCGCCTCTTGTGCAGAGACCTTATGCCGGAGCTCCTCTAGCTCTACGTCTCTGCCTGTTCCGGTCTCTGGTTCCTTGATCCTCTGTATTATCTGGCCGGAGATCGTAGCAGCGGATTCGTTTAAGATCTTCCTCATCGTACTACTGATGTTGGTTGATCTCTCGGCAAACTTATCGATGCCTCTCAGGCTCTCGATGATAAGGCCCGGTATCTCTATCGTGGGGGCCATTTTAAGCCTCTCAGCCTCTTCTATCTCCTTTACCCTCCGGTTCTTGGAGAGTTTAGGAAGTATCGCAGGATTTGCCATGTCCCTCAGCATGCGCTTTGCTTGATCTAGCTCTTTCTTGACCTTCTCAAGCTCCTTCCTTTTGGCTGCCCCAATTGTGGTCGGGCGCCCCGTCCTCTGATAAGATTCTCGCAGTGCTCGCAGACTAACGCATCCCCTTCGTTATCCAGGCCTGCGTCGCAACCGTCCCCGTCGGCGTTGGCTGGAGTGGCGTTATCCTCTTCGCCTCTCTTATCGCCTTCCGCCGGCCTGTCGTCGTCCGCCCTTTCTTCGTCCGAATCATCATCAACGCTGATTGCGGGCCCTCGCATTTCTGCATCCGTGGCCGTGTCGGTAGATAGGGACGTGTCCCTTCTTCGGCCGTTCCGGTTAGCAGATCTTGATCTGTAACCGTGGGACGTGGATGCGCTCCTAGTCGCGCTTGTGGTAAGGGTCTGCCGGTCCTGTTGGCGGGATCTTCTTGTCACACCTTTGGATGCAGACTCCTCACTCTCGTCCCACGAGGAGGAGGCAGCTCTTTGAGAGCTGCTCCACCTTGCCTTTACACTTGCCGGTGCCGGCCTCGGCTTAACGAAATCGCACCGTCTCGACGAGTGCGCCCCCTTGTCGTTCCGTATCTCGGAGCGCTCCTCCTCCTCGTTGTTTGTTGTGGGTGAATTTTTTTTGTCCATTTTTTTTTCTTTCCTCTACCCGCCACGGCTCGGGGTTGCTTCCTATGCCCCAGCCCCCTGCCAGCAGCAGGGTAACTGGGACTCCAGTCCCTTACTCACCCATGAGGAGAGGGCATCAAGGCCCAGCCCCCATGGGCTTTCAGGGCTTCCACCGCTCCGACCCGGTGGGCACCGTGACGGGCGCCGCCACGCGGGGGGCCCCACGGACAGACAGGTACCGAAGGGTGTCGCACCCCACCCAAGGTCCTGCCCGCTGTGGCGACCAGCATACAATCCTTAACCAGGGCCCAGGTAACCTCCGCACCCTGGGTAACCTTCTACTCCGATGACCGGGTTCGGAAGGGATGCAATCCCCGACCACCGGAATTACCTTACTCGTCGCCGGTCTATTTCGCCCGGCGACCAGACCCGCCGGCCCCGACCTCGGAATATGTCTGAGCGGCCCGACGGGTCTCCTTCAAGAACGAAAAATCGCCTGGCCCCGACCTCGGAATACGTCCGAGCGGCCCAGACGACCCTCCACACTCGGCAGACCGTGGGACCACGTCCCTGGTGTGCAACCACCGAGTGTAGGCCTCTCCTCCAACCAGCCCAGGACGACGTCCTGGGCCGGGTTGAAAGAGGGATACCCCCCTTCCCCCTCTTGCCGGAGCACCGGCGTGCAATGGAGGAAAGAAGGAAGGGGTCTTCCCACTCCCTCGGCGAGACGGCATCCCTGCCGGTCTCGGGAACGGGGACCACCCTCCCCAACCCCACCCCGTGGTTTTTTATCGAAGTGACCTTCCTCTAGGCCGGCGGGAGGTGTAAAAAACATCTCTCTAACGGTCCCGGCCGACCGGGCGTTTGTAGTCAGGGTCGCCATCCCCTACCGGCTATTGGAGCTGGGTAGTCGAAGCTAGCCGCAGACTCCTAAGAGGGTAGCCGGGCCCCCGGTTTTCTGTCTGGGTTTTCCTTCCCATAGGTCGGTGGGAGAGCAAGGGCTCAATCCCACACAGCCCCGACCGGCCGGGCGACTTTTATAGAGGCCGCCCACCTCGCGGGCCCTGAAAAGGGCCCCCCGGTCTCCGCCAGCCTCGCGGCTGACAGAGATTACGGTCTGTGGTGTGCTCTTAGACCCCGATCCTCGCCCCTGGGCCCTCCCGGCGGTCCTAGACCGCCGGTACTACCCCAGTGGATCAACGGATCAAAGGGGAGCCCCCTCAAACGGTACCCAACGAATTGGGTACCTTCGTCAAGGTGGCACACCGTCGAGGGGGCCGACGAAGAGGTCTCTATTATCCTCGCCCTCTTCATCTTAGCCCCCCTGTCCCGGGTGGTCGGTTCCCCAACAAGGAGCTTCTCCCCCTCTCTCAGCTGCTGCAGCTGCCGCTGCAGCTCCAGCATCTGAGTTCGCAGCAGCGCATGTTGCGCTTGCTGCTCCCTCAAGTGCCGGATCTCCTTCTCCTGGGAGGAGATCTTGCCGCGGAGTTCCTCAAGTTCCGCGTCCCGCGCGTCGCCGGCGGCAGAGACCCCCTGTCTTCGGGCAAGGTGCTCGACCGCGGCAGAAATATCCGCCGCGGCCTTGTTCAGGGCACCCTGCAGGGGTCCCCGCAGGTTGCTCGACTTGTTGAGCACCCTGTCGATGGTCCTCACGCTCTCCAGGATTATCCCTGGGAGCGTCTCGGGTGGGGTAAAGTGGAGTTCCTCCACCGCCTTCCTCTCAAAGGCCTTTCTGTTGCCTGAGAGGTTGACGGGCGTCGAGGCGTCTATCACCCCTCTCAGGTCTTCAAAGAGATCGGAAATCTCCTTCCTCAGCCCTCCAGCTTTTTCACGCAGTGGTCCCCCTCCGTGGGCTTGCGACCCCACGTCTCCTCGGGTTTTGTCGCCGGGGGGACCTTCTTGCCCTTCAGCTGGAAGACCGCTCTCTCGATGGCCGCTATGTCCTCCTTGGCCCTCGACAAAGCGGCCCTCCTGCTCGTTCCTCCGTCTCCGTCATCCGTTAGGATAACGTCCGGCGCGTTCGTAACCGGCAAAGACACCGACGAAGAGCGGTTCCTCCGGTCCAGTTGCGGCGAACCACTTCGGGAACCGGAGGGTGTACCACTAGTGAGTGGGGGCTGCGGCACTAGCCGCTTCCTTGGCCCGCCTCTCCTGCACACACTTAGGTGCAGGCATATCTCCAGAGGACTTTTCTTTCGCGAGCCTCTCTACCTTCACGTGGGGTTGGGAAACCCCGGACTTTTGTTCGACATTTTTTATTACTAAATTTCTTTTCTGTGACATTTTCATAGAACATTATCCTCCCAGTCGAAACATCGGTGTTCCTGCAACCGACGGTTGTAATCGTGCCGACTCCCGCGAAGCGGAAGCAGGGGCCCACCATCACGGAGGATCGAGTGCTCTCGCAGCCGCTCATTCCGCCAAGGAAGCGGGCGGAGAAGAAGCCCGTTGCCCAGATGCCGGAGGTAACGGCGGAAAAACCCGGACGTGACGATCTGCGGCAGCAGAAGTATATTTACGCGGCAATACAGGACGCCACGAGAGTGTCGAGTAATATGCTCAGCAAAAAAGAATTTTAAGTTCATGTTATTGCGTGCGGATGCGCAAATTATAGGTTAGTACTTTTTTGTTCGTTTATCGTATTTTTTATTTCCCCGTTGGGAATATAGTTCACAGGTGTAGACATCTATATTGCGTGCGGGTGTGTAAAGTAATAATTTAGTTTCTTTTGTTTGTCTGTTCCATTTTTTGTTTCCCCGTTGGAAATAAGACACGTTTACAAGTTTATTTAGTTAGTTTAAAGGAGTACAATTGAATGGTACAATAAAACAGTTTCTTTGATTTTCGTGCGAAACAACGATTAAAACGGGAAATGACAACCCGGTGCCATGTGCATAGAGCATTAGTTTATTTTGTATTGAAAGTTCATTTAAGACTCAGATAAGGAGTCAAAGTTTAAGGATTTGGTTAAAAAAGAGACGAACATTTATTTAGATTCAACGGGAAAATTTTGTACTAAAAAACGGAAAGTTTAGTTTACGAGAAAACAATTATTGGTTAGAGAAACGCAGAGGTGATCTCACAAAGTTAAAGGCGCGACCACAATGACAGGTGTGGACAGCGAAAAGGGGATTCGGCTGTTGCGAACAGTGTTGTTCCTCGGGCCGCTTTTTCTCGCGCATGCGCGCTAAGGCGCTGGCAGCTGATACTTCAGTGCAGTAGAAATTCATGAAAATAGAGATCCCGTTAGGCCCCCAACTTAGATATTCTTAAAAATAATATAAAATTACTTAGAAAATCGATAAAAAAGCAGTAGTAACACACACATATATATGTACATGTATGTAAAATTGCAAAAATTATCTAAAATATTGTATTTTCCGCAGAAAGATTACTAAAAAAATTTAAATAATTTCTTTGTTTATATTAAATTACAAACTAGAAATATGGGTGTGTGTTTGCGTATGTATTGACGTATATGGACGTACATGGATATTAAATACGATAATGTGTATCTCCTAATTGTTCAGGAAATATATATGTACATATTATGTATGTACATATATGTATATATGTATGTGTATACACGCGCGTACGTACGCACACACAAATTTAGCTATAATAGGAAAATTAAAGTAAAGTAAGTATGGTTATATATTTAAAAGTTATTTATTTTATAATTAAAGAGTAAGTATGCTTATATATTTAATAACACAAAATAAAATTTTAATTCGAGAAAATATTGCACAAAGGTAATTATACTGCACATGCGCGCAAAACGGCAAAAGGAAAAAATCGGCTAGATGAATATAACTACGTTAAGTAAAACAGTAATAAATAAATTGTATGTAAAGTAATTAATGAGTGACTACGTTAAACAGTAATAATTATATATAAATTACAAAAGAAATCTTAAGTGCCATCAGACGAAGTAGATTGTTGTGCATATAAATTTTCCGGGTTATGTAATTCGAAATGTTCACAATCGGGTTTAAAATTTACACAATTAATATTTTTTGTTTGAAAACTTAATCGAACAATAGAAATTGCGGAAATAGTTTTATTGGATAATTTAATTCTTTTTTTAATTTTTTAATTTGTTACTATAGAAAATATTCTTTCCGCTTCGGCATTTGAATGTGGAAATGTTAAAACTGTTTCTACTAAAAATTGTAAATTTGAAAATATTTTTGGCCATTACCGTCTTTGCATTCAAATATTTTTTTCCACATTTCATCGATTTTTAAAGAGGCCAATTTTTTCCTGTAAGTTGTTTAAAAATGTTGGTAAAGTTATCAATTGGACTGCTAATTTTGTTATATCTATTTCTTCTATTTTTAAGTGCTCAACAATATTACTCAAATCGGTAATTTTAAATCTACCTACATCAAAAAGAGCTATTTCGGGATCCAAGAAAGTTAATTGTTCAAAAAAAAATCTTTGTAAGGCCATGCCATGCAACCATGACCATCAGCATGTAATGTATGTACGTTCCTGCACTCGCCGGTGCTACGTCACGCCACGTCGCGCATGCGCGAGAAAAAGCGGCCCGAGGAACAACACTGGTTGCGAACCCAACCTATCGCGAGGAATAGGAAGTAGTTGCGTGAGCAGATGCGAAATCGACCATGAGCGCGCGCGCGAACCCAACCCCGTCCGGAATGGGGTTACCATCAGGAGTGGTCAGCACATTAGGGCAACCACTGAACCGATCGGCGGGCTATCGACGCTAAGGTGTCACAGGCATCGCGAATAAGACAATACCACCAATGGTCGGCATGGCGGAGGTGTGAGCCCGAGATGTAAGTACCATGGGGCATGGTAAGCGACTTAGGCGAACCAGGAATCAGACCGACGAGATGCCGACGCGAGCGTGTTGTAGGCATCACAAACAACGCTAAACCACCGACAAACGGCGTGTCGGACGCGTGGAGGCCGAGATAGCGATACCACGGAGGCGCGGTTAGGGACTTAAACTAACTAGCGGTCTGATTGGCGGACTGGGGGTAGAAACGCGTTAAGGGCGTTACAAATAGCAATAAGTGACCAGCGGACAGCGAGTCAAACGCGAGAATCGCGAAATCGAGATCCACGGGGAATACGCGCGATGGGGGTAACGAGGTCCGAGGCGCGCACATATCGGGTGGTCCAGCACATGCGGAGGCATGAACCACGAAACTCGCAAAGCTCAATGTTTATTTCGGGGACCATGTAAAAGCCGTGAGCGACCCAGGTGGGCGAACCATGTCGGGTCAATTGTATAATGCGTTAGTCATAAGGAGGCATGATGTACGCACAGAGTTCATTTTTCCCGAAGGATCCTATAATAATATAATGAATTATTGGAAAATAAAGTTAGGATACGGGAAAACAGAATGCTGCGCAAATATGTATGTAGAAATTGTATATTCAAGTGAGTACATAGAAACCTTGGCGAACCAAACAATAGGCATGTCGACTCGCGGTAAACACGCTGGAATGCGGAAGCAATGTAGGCCATACGCGAACGAGTGGCAGTCACGCGGCAGGTGAATGCGAAGGGGCGTACCCATGCGAAAGAGGGGAGCCAGCTCTGAAGTCGGGAGCCGGAGCGGAGCCCACGGTTCGAGGATTCGTCGCCCGAGCTCTGAACAGTACAGTCGATTGTCTTTGATTTCTAACTTGTACATTGCGATAGATTGAAACTCGGCGTAGACCATCCCGCGGTAGACGCGTTACATCGTAATCCCCTTGACTACGAGATTTGTATTATCTGAAAATAGAGTAAAATAAATGATATTTTACAATTTTGCAAACAGAAGTATAATTAATTAAATACATTCGCGTGCGGTCAACTTAACTATCCGATATACTTACCCGATCCTGATACTTACCTGTTGGTGATCCTACGTCCGTTCGGGGAGATCCCAAAGCGGTCCAGCGAAGGTCCTGAGAGAGACAGCCAGCGGTGCACAGCTGCAGTCCAGAGGAGGCCCGAGGTGCTTGGTCCGGCGGCGGTCCTAGATCCAGCGGAGACGTGGCGACCTGAAACAGAAAAAAGTAAGGGGAATCAGCGGGGGTACGAAAATTCGGGAGTTTCTTAGTATATAGGGAATGATCCTTTCTCGGATTCGTGGGAAAAAATCGAGTGGCGACCGTGTCGGGGACACAGATTAGCGACGTGCGGGGGAATGTCACACCTCTGTACGGTCACATTTCTGTGTGTGAGTGTATGTGTGTGTACACGGGCCCGCGAAGCCCCGTACCGAGGGGTCCGGGAAACCCAGGAGCGTCGAGCGCGCGAAGGACAGTGGCCTCGGCGATGGCCCCCGCGAGGACGAGCACGGTCCCGTCCGGTCACCAACCGGCAGTACTCGCCCCAGCGAGATTATTCGCCCGCTGGTGGGGCAGCCAGGTCATGCTGGTTAGGCCGACCCGGGCCCCTACGCTTATGACTAAACTAAATAAACAAACGTTATAATATATATGTCGCGCAAACCAATCACAAAACAGATTAACTTGTCCGCGACAACTTACTTCTAGTCAAAATGGAAATGAAAATGGCTTAAGGCCTATCCGCATGTATGCGAAATGAACATACTAATCTTAAGTGCGTGATGCGCACGCATTGTCTTTATTGACCGTTTAGAGTGACGGGGTTGGCATCACCTGTTTCGCCTGCTGGCTGGTCCTGACACGAGGTTGGCTGTCCACTAACCTCGTCAGACGGCCCCTCCATGCGGATCAGGCACACCAATGGGCTAGCAACGGCGTCGGTGCGCGCTACCTTGGGCCTGGATGTTGTTGTTGGCCTCTCCTTGGACGGCCTGCGATGCCCTGTGGACGAGGTCGAGGCTGCCGGCGGTCGCTCAGCGGCTGTCGGTTGCAAAGTTACCTTCTGCTTTTTTCTCATCTGCTTCGCCTATTTTACCAGACGGAAAGAAATATTACCACGACTCACTCTTATTTCTTTAACCCATTTGGCACTAGTGGTCGATTTATCGACCAGTAACTTTCAAAATTTTTTTTAGCTAAACAAATTAACAATAATGCATTGCGCACAAAAACATTAAAAAAAAAAAAAAATTAAAAAAAAAAATAATACACATTTTTTTTACGTTTATAACACGCACACAAAATTTAAACAACATTGGTCAAGTGGTTTAGGTTCAGTCCTTAATGGGTTAATCGAATTATCGGTCGCCACTCGGTTTGACCGCTACCCACCGAGAAGGATAATATATCGACAGACCTTTCGTAGTTACTCTTGAAATTTCCCCTTTTCTGTTTCAGGTTCCCCTCTAGATGCCGGATGGATCACGATGCCCACTGGATCGCCGCCGTCTCTGGATCGTCGCCGTCACTGGATCGCCGTCGCTGGATCGCCGCTGTCGTTGGACAATGATTATAGGATCGCCGAGTCGACCAGTTTATGTAGGGAAGGATAACAGAGGGTAATTAATTTCATTTCAACAGACACTATGCTCTGCTTTTAATCACTGAATTTATTTCTTTCAGATCACACGAAATGGCTGTGCGCGATCGCGCTCACAAAATGTCCGCCCGTTGCCGCTTAAGCCGGCCGGATATGCGCGTCGGCTATTCGTCGAACGTGAATATCAATGTTCGTCAAAACGCAATTAATTAATTGTTCGTCACGATGCGTTAATATAATTGGTCTGTATGCGCGCGTCGATCGCTGGTCACCGGTCGGTTTTAATCGGAGCATTAACGTTCCGCCGCTCGCTAATCCGTTGCGTGTTCTTCTCGACCGCCACTCCACTTCGATACTATTCGCTCGTTCGAACAATGAATATTGTTGATAACAATTTTCGCATTCTTACTACTTTGCGGGATTACGCGCCGCTCGCGGGTTGACCCCGGTTTCAGATGAGAGTCAGTAGCACTTCCGCACGCTATGACTGCTCCCAGGCGAAAGACCCTTTTGATTTAATATTAATAATTTGTTATTAATCTCACTCGCGTTAACATCTAACGGCTTAATGTCTTGCGGGTTTACGCGCCGCTCGCGGGTTATCTCCGGTTTTTTAAACAGAGCTTTCGCAACACGTCCGCACGTTACGAATTCCCTCGGACGAAAGACCCTTTACGATATTAATTAATTTATTAATACCGTTTACGTGGTTAATTGACAAGACACTTGCGGATTACGCGTCGCTCGCGGGTTAAGTCCCGTTTTTTCAGAGATGCTCTCGGCACGTCCGCACTCTTCGAGCTCTCACGGGCAAAGACCATGACTCTTGTCTTCTAACTACGCACGTCGCTCGCCGCGCCTGCGCAGTACGCTCGCTCAATCACCCCCGGTACCTGTGGGCCTATTGTGTGCCGCTGCGTGCTCACGCAAAAACAAGTTTTTCCTCCGCATTCCGGAGGACCAATTTTGACAAACATGTTTACGCGCAAGCCCCCATCGGATTCCATTCCTTTTCTCAATATGAGATATTTTCGTCAGAATAACCTGCCTTCGCGCACTTACAATAATTATATTATGTTCGCAAATTCGCGTTGTTCACGCTTACAAGATGCGGCCCCCAATCTCGGCGAACCCCGGCGCTCGGACGTCGTGGTCTCGCCGGAACGCTCGCTGTATGGCCCGGAGACGGTTTCGCTGCTCGCGGGCGTTTTTTATCGCATGGTCCGCCATTTCCCGGGCCGTTGGGTTTTTTGCGGTACCGCCATGACAGATGGACTTATTGGGGCCCTATTGGCCCGCTCGGCAAGCTTCTATTCGCGGATGACGCGTGGCCCCGGAGTTAGCGGGCCCGTACATTTTCTCGCCGCGGACCCCGGAACCGTACTTTCGGTGTCCTTCCGAGCAATTTTGCACGTTTCGACGATCGTTAGGAACTCACGGCCCCTGATTTCTCGGGCCGTGTGCACGATTCGCCTAATAATTAGTCGTTTGTAATTCTGGGGTCCACCCGTACCCCTCTCGCGAAGTAGATTACGCAATAGGCTGATGGCCTTAAAGATCGCTGGCCATGCACTCAATTCGCCCGTTATATATGCGATCGCAAATGTGGGGTCTCTCTGTACCCCTCTCACGAGATAGGTTATGCAATAGGCTGATGGCCTTGAACTTCGCGGACGGTGCACGCGTTTCGCCCGTTGTTCTTACACGCACGTCTCGGGTCTGGTTCTCTGGACATCCTCTCTCGGACTTGCAGCTCGCGCACGCGCATGTTTTGTTGCACCTGAAATACGCAAAAAGGGGCTGTCGCAAAGAAGTCGGCGAAACATAGGATATATCTGAACATATTTTATTTTTATTTTTGACGTCGACAAAATCGGCGTTGCACTCCCAACGCATATCGCTCGCTGTGCCGCTCGGGGCAGAATGAAAAATTAACTAAAAATCCGACGTTATACACAAACAAAAAAAAAAACGCTTTTACGCATATAAGGTTCAAAAGGAACAAAATTAGTACATGATTTTCTTAACTTATGTGCTCGCCGGGGACTGGGACAACAATATTTTTACGCAATTATTGCACAGGACTATGGGGGGAGAGGGGCGCCGATGAAGCATCCTCGTCGTCCCTGTCGGCCTTTTCCGGCGTGTCTTCCTCCGGGTTGACCTTGGCTCGGCCATTGGCGTACCATATGACTGCCCTCTCGGCCAGCCTTGTCAGCTCGATCCTCGGTTCCGCACGTACCTCCTTGGCGTCCGGCCCGTCCTTCCTTCTGGGCGCTCCTCTAGCCGTCGGTTGCAACCTGACCGTGTTGATTTTCTCGGTGACTTGCAGGTCCTCGCACGTGTTTGCGCGCCTACGCAAAGTAGCTCATCGTGGCTTTAGGGCTGTAACCGGACCGGCTACGACCTGACCTTCATGCCCCTTCGGTAAGGTGACTACCTATTTCTCGCTTAACTATTCTAGGTATCCTAACCAGGCGAAAGGTGATTTTATTACTTCTGCCACGACTCATATTGTTTCGATTAAATAATCGGTCGCCACTCGGTTTTACCGTGACCCACCGAGAAGGATAATAATATCCACAGACCTTTCAAAGTTTATCTCGAACTAATCCTTTTTCCCTTTTCTATTTCAGGTTCCCTCAAGATGCCGGATGGACCCCGCTGCCAACTGGATCGCCGCCGTCGCTGGATCGTCGCCGCCTCTGGAACGCCGCCGTCGCTGGATCTCCGGATCGTCGGACAGGGATTTTAACGGTCCCCGTGTCAACCAACTTAATTTCAGATAAGTATTTCACAGGAAAATAACTTTGTATGCACAGACACTTTGCTCTGCTTTTAACACTGAATTTATTTCTTTTCCAGATTACACAAAATGGATGCGCGATAGCGCTTACAAGATGGCCGTCCGCTGTTTTATAAGCTGGCAGGATATACGTGGCTACGTGGTTACGGTTGAACGAACGCTCGAATGATTAATTATCAGTTCGGTTTTAACTCGTTGTTCGCCGCGATTCGCTAACGCTGGTATATCATACATGCGCGTCGATTTATTACTCTCGGTCGCTTTCCTTGTACTCCGAGATACTCGATGTTCGACTAGCCGTCGCACATAATTATCGATCGTCGCGTTACTCCGTTTTCACACTCGCGTCAAACGGTGATAAATTTTGATCGTAAATGTTACGTCACTAAATCTCGTAATTGCAACTCGCGATATCGTTGTTCGCGATTGTTCTTTCACTTGCGATGTTACGCGTCGCCCGCGGGTTATCCCCGGTTTTAACATGAGAGTCTCTACAGCACGTCCGCACGCTAGGACTCTCCCGGAAAGAAGACCATGAATTCTCTCTCGTACTGTTCCGCATTCGCGCAGTCGTCTCCCTACTCCGGAGCACTCGCATACCAACGCCCGCCTCGCGTAAACATGTTTGTCGGAGTAATCCCTACTCCGGAGCATTCGCATTCCGATAGTTCTTCACAAAAACTTGTTTTTCGGTGGAAACTTCCAGACCGCTACGCACTTCCTGCGTTCTAGAAATTTCCACTCACATAAATTTATGCTTTACAATATCGCGTCGTCAACCTCGCAACGACGTTATTCGATCGTTGTTATCGTCTTTTCCATGCTTCCATATTACAGCCTCTCTAGCAACTATCTCTCTCTTGCCAGCGTGAATCACGGTATCTTTTCGCGCGCGCGTCAATCTCGCATACTGTCGCTTTTATCAACTCGCGCCTCCACCGCGATGTTACTCCAGTGCCTTTATGCGCCTTTGCGATTCGCGATTATAATTATAGATTTGTCGCATCGAATTACGCGCGCGTTGCATGCATCTAACTTTTTTCGTTACAAGAACGTGTTTCGCGCTTTCCTAGCTGTTTGGGAATGGATGAGGATCACTGGGATCGCCTTGTCAGAAGGCTCGACGGTGAAGCGGGCTCTCTCAATAATCACTCGCGAGTATTACCAGTAAAGGCATATATTTCACTCACAATGTCACATAGATGAAACATTATAAATAAATGTCGACTAGAGCGCAATGAGCACCTCTGATCTGGTTTCACGCAGAATAGCCTTTCGAAACTATTGTCCGTTAGAGCGCGAATGCGTGTCGACTTACGCGAGCACAGTGCAAGACGCACCACTGTACCGCTCAACGACTAATGAGCCCTATCAATTAATGTCCTTTAGGGCGATAATATGCTAATCACTGACGCGGAAATCTTGACGCTGAGGCCACGGAAATCTTGCAACGCGCGCGAAGGATTCGCTTATTAACGACAAACGAAGATCTTGACGCGAGCCGGACGGAAATCTTGCACCACGGATAACGCTGGGATTCTGTGAAAAGCACGCCGACACGATAGATTCGCACTCGCGGAGACCGAGATCGAGCAGAGGGCGAGAACGGAGAGGTTCTAAATTTGAACTGAATTATGTGTGATTACAGGGCGTAGGAAGATTTTGTCCCCGCACTTATTCACGACCACCGCGGATTACACACAGGTTGGTTTTCGCCTCGCTTCGCTCGCTCGCTGAACTCGAACTGAGCTCTCACGATCGGCACGCAGAACGCCGGACGCGAAGATACACGTGGCTCAGGAATTTCGGAGCGTGACAGACTCGTGGAGCCTTTGTACGCGTGGCTGTCAACAGGACTGCTGCGACGTTGTCAGATCTTGCGGTAATACCGCAACGCGGAAATAGGATACCCGAAAATAAGAAAGATGAAAACGGCAAATCCCGAACACTAGCCTTTTTACGTGAAGTCAGTCACGCGTGTGACCCTTGCGCACGGAGTTAGGCGCGCGTCGCTTTTGTTTAACTTTAATCGTTCTTCGGAGGCTTCTAGCGTTCCCCCAAGGACTCGCTATCGGTCGCTACGACCTTTGAACCGCGCGCATGTAACTCCCCGCGCGCCGCCTTGTCGACCACGTGGCCGGTAGCGTTCCTAGCCTTCCCCTGAGCCCTCTGGGTACATCGGTTCCAGGGAATGAGGTTGCGCATCAAATTTAGGGCGCGTCCACCGAACTACGACGGGACCTTATCGGGGACGTTCACGGGGCCCCTTTGATGACATTCGTTAAGATTCTACCCGTGGAAAACCTCGCGCCTCCATCTTTTCGCGCGTCTCCCTAACTCGTCGACAATCGACTTGAACGCGTCCCTGGGGTGACAGGGAACACGTTCCATACAATGGATAATTTTTCTTTCGTTCGCGTGAGAAATTCGTCGCGCGCTGTCTCCTCCACGCCTCTGATTGACGGGCTACACCTGCGGGTGCATAGTCTCACATTTTTACCGCGGTCGCCATCTTGGAAGATACGTGACTCTCTATTATTCAGTTTTGACTATCTCCAAGTGTTCATGATTATTATCCGCATTCTCATACTACTCTAGATACATGGAAGCAGGGAAAATTATATGTTTCGCTCTTAAATTTTTTAGAACTCCCAAATATAAATGCTTTATTCTCTCTTGTTACAGCTTACGTTACCACGAGGGGTATACCACGTTCATCGCTTAACCAGAATGTGCTAAATAAAATCTAATATCATTATTATATAATCTCTGTATACAGGGTGTCCCTGAATATTTGGGACTTTTCTCAAAAACAGATAAAACGGACTCAACTGAGTCGAAAAGTCCTTTACCATTTTGCAATTTTCGCAATAGGTAACGAGATATTAATAATTAAAAATCGCCGTATTAGCCCGGCCTACCGCCAAATGCAAGCGCGCGGCGAGATGCGGCCGCCCACTGCCCACCGATCGATATCCGCGGTCGGCGCGCGGGGAGTTGTTTACTACAAGCGGCAATGGCTACACACGAGTGGCGCGTAACGCTGGGCCCCCGTTCTGAGATAAGATAGTTTCTCGCCTTTATTTTAATAAAAATAAAATTGTCAAACGGGCCAAAAATTTTCTATGTGTGTGCGTGTACATGCATGTGCACGTATGCATGTATGCAACGCTCAGAAAAGTATCAATTTTACTGCATAAAAAAGCGATTACTCAATTTACTTTTTTTCTTTTAGTAAGCAACGGTTATCTTTAACAAAGAATAATTCCTTGATGATAATGTTAAAATGTACTCATCAAAAATTTTAGAAAAAGTCATTATCATGTACCCGCAGAGAATTTATATTTTTTCTTTAAAGAATGTAACATTATAAAATTTTATCAAAGAAAAGTTAAAATAATAAGCAAATCAAATTTTTATTTTAATTTTATATGCTTCTATAAACTTATGAAATATTTGAAATAAGTAATATTTATTTAATTCAAGTAATTTATAGTATGTTATTTGTATGTGTGTGTATGCAGGCAAAAAAATGTTAAGTAAATATTATTTATTTTAAAATTTTTAAATAAAATAATAAGTGAATTTTAAGACTATTATTAAGAATATATTCTATGTAAAAATAACCATTACTTAGAAGAAGAGAACTGTTTAGGAATAAGCGTTCAATTTAATATCTTAATTTTCAACCCGATCTCGCGCGCGCTCCGCTTGCGCCCGCGTGCCGTACGCTCAGCGTTCCGCGTGACGAGCGAGGCCGAGCCGGCCCGATCCGTCGGCGTAAACAACGCTCGGGTCGGCAGAAGATGATCGCCTGAGTCGACATTCCTACGTTTACAAAGACGGTTCGAATTTGGCAATTGTAACGTGCATCTTGAGATAACGCGCCTACGCCTTTTCGTGATATCGGTGCCCTGCATTACACGCGAGGACCGTACCGGCTGTGCGGCGTGCATCTGAGTGCATCTCCGCGTGCGCCTCGAACTCAGAGCGAATTACGAGCTCTGTCGCCCGCGAACGAGTTTACGTCGCGGTGCTTCGTCTCAGTACCGTGTTTCAAATACCGTTGTCGTCTCCGTAATACCAAAGACAAGAGTGCGTGCATTTAACCGCATCGTAAGTGAAATTTGTGATACCGCTCGCCTCTACCGCCAACATTGACATTAAAATATATAGTTTATCTCAATAATTTGGAGCCGTTATTTGAAAGTCCTTCCGCCTTAGTGTGCGAACCTTCGTCATGGTTGTATCAGCAACCATCAACAACAAACAAGAACTAAAATTGAGTAATTGGTTTGCTTAATTCTTAGCACTAGAATGATATTTTTCTGCGTGTGCGTACGTGAATAATAATCGCAATATAAGATCGCGAGCCAAAAAATAATTATTTTTTCTTTCTGTGGCAAGATAATGATAGAGCGCTATCATTTCCACACCACCTTGCGGTAGATAGCATGGCGCATTTTTTTTTAAGTGGTATCCCCAGTAGGTCTAATCCACTTTGCATTAAAATATGAAAATATTTTAATGCAAAAACTGTTCGAAGTGCCTTCCTCGTTCTCGTACACAGAGTTCGGCCCTTCGAGTAATATTGCGCGTCGCGCGGTACGCTATTTCCGGCGTGATGGTATTGACAGCTGCGAAAATTTCTTCTCGTACCTCAGCTTGTGTACCACCACGCCTGTGCTCGACTAAATCTTTGATGTAACCCCAAACGAAATAGTCGAGCACGTTAAGATCCGGCGACCGCGCCGGCCAAAGGATTGGGCCACCTCGACCTATCCATCTGTCCGGATAATGCGCGTCTAAAACTTCGCGTGCTTCAAGCGCGAAATGCGGGGGAGCCCCAATGGTGTTGGAAAATGAGCTCTTCCCGTTTGCGAAGGGGAACGTCTTCGAGAAGACCGGGCAGCTCATTTTCCAAAAAATTTGCGTACCTATCCCCACGTAAACGTGGCGGGAGGATATAGGGACCGATCTAAAAATCATAGAAAAAATGTGATTTTAAAAAAACTGCGAGAGAGACAGAGACAAAATTTCTTAACTCATAAACTTACAATTCGGTTCGCTTTTATTCCTGCCCAAAAATTTATCGACCAGCGATATTGAAACGCGCCTTGGCGAATGGCGTGCGGATTTTCGTCTCCCCATAATAGGTGATTATGGGAGTTAAACACGCCGTTCGGTGTGAAGGTCGCCTCGTCCGTCCACAGGATGCGGTCGGGGAAAAGAGCATTCTCCCGACACTGCGCGAGGAACCCTGTGTATTTCACTGATAATTAATACTTTTAAAAGAAGCGTAAACATTAAAGTAAGATAATACAAATACCATTACAAAAGTAGAAGCGATTGCGTTCATCTTCCTCATTAATGAGTTGTTGCACCCGCTGATAATGAAACGGGTGCAATCCGTTCTGGCGTAGAACGCGATGGACGACGCTTCGGGAGAGACCTAGCGTACGAGCAACACGGCGCACGCTGTTCCCGGGGTTCTCCTCGAATGCTTCCAGGATTCTCTTTTCGTCGATTACGCGACGTTGCAACGGTACACCAGCATGCCGCCAATGTGGTAAAAGAGATCCTGTCTCTCTGGCGCGTCGGACACATCCCAAAATCACATTATATCCGGGATGTCGTTCACGCCCGGGGAATCGTTCCGCGTAAAGTCGAACGGCGGCACGGACGTTTTCTCCAGCCATTCCGTACGTAATCAGCATATCCGTATACTCTTGAGCAGTATACATCTTCTTATAATTTCTCGACAATGCACGCACGTCGGACGCTGGACACGTACTCTCGTGGAGCGACAAACAATATTGAAGTGGATAACAAATGAACGGTGTTGATTGCAACTGTTTATTGTTTGTCGCTCCACGAGAGTACGTGTCCAGCGTCCGACGTGCGTGCATTGTCGAGAAATTATAAGAAGATGTATACTGCTCAAGAGTATACGGATATGCTGATTACGTACGGAATGGCTGGAGAAAACGTCCGTGCCGCCGTTCGACTTTACGCGGAACGATTCCCCGGGCGTGAACGACATCCCGGATATAATGTGATTTTGGGATGTGTCCGACGCGCCAGAGAGACAGGATCTCTTTTACCACATTGGCGGCATGCTGGTGTACCGTTGCAACGTCGCGTAATCGACGAAAAGAGAATCCTGGAAGCATTCGAGGAGAACCCCGGGAACAGCGTGCGCCGTGTTGCTCGTACGCTAGGTCTCTCCCGAAGCGTCGTCCATCGCGTTCTACGCCAGAACGGATAGCACCCGTTTCATTATCAGCGGGTGCAACAACTCATTAATGAGGAAGATGAACGCAATCGCTTCTACTTTTGTAATGGTATTTGTATTATCTTACTTTAATGTTTACGCTTCTTTTAAAAGTATTAATTATCAGTGAAATACACAGGGTTCCTCGCGCAGTGTCGGGAGAATGCTCTTTTCCCCGACCGCATCCTGTGGACGGACGAGGCGACCTTCACACCGAACGGCGTGTTTAACTCCCATAATCACCTATTATGGGGAGACGAAAATCCGCATGCCATTCGCCAAGGCGCGTTTCAATATCGCTGGTCGATAAATTTTTGGGCAGGAATAAAAGCGAACCGAATTGTAAGTTTATGAGTTAAGAAATTTTGTCTGTCTCTCTCGCAGTTTTTTTAAAATCACATTTTTTCTATGATTTTTAGATCGGTCCCTATATCCTCCCGCCACGTTTACGTGGGGATAGGTACGCAAATTTTTTGGAAAATGAGCTGCCCGGTCTTCTCGAAGACGTTCCCCTTCGCAAACGGGAAGAGCTCATTTTCCAACACGATGGGGCTCCCCCGCATTTCGCGCTTGAAGCACGCGAAGTTTTAGACGCGCATTATCCGGACAGATGGATAGGTCGAGGTGGCCCAATCCTTTGGCCGGCGCGGTCGCCGGATCTTAACGTGCTCGACTATTTCGTTTGGGGTTACATCAAAGATTTAGTCGAGCACAGGCGTGGTGGTACACAAGCTGAGGTACGAGAAGAAATTTTCGCAGCTTTCAATACCATCACGCCGGAAATGGCGTACCGCGCGACGCGCAATATTACTCGAAGGGCCGAACTCTGTGTACGAGAACGAGGAAGGCACTTCGAACAGTTTTTGCATTAAAATATTTTCATATTTTAATGCAAAGTGGATTAGACCTACTGGGGATACCACTTAAAAAAAAATGCGCCATGATATCTACCGCAAGGTGGTGTGGAAATGATAGCGCTCTATCATTTTCGTGCCACAGAAAGAAAAAATAATTATTTTTTGGCTCGCGATCTTATATCGCGATTGGTATTTACGTACGCACACGCAGAGAAATATCATTCTAGTGCTAAAAATTAAGCAAACCAATTACTCAATTTTAGTTCTTTTCTTCTAAGTAATGGTTATTTTTACAAAGAATATTTTCTTAATAATAGTCTTAAAATTCACTTATTACTTTATTTAAAATAAATAATATTTACTTAACATTTTTTTGCGTGCATACACACACATACAAATACACATACTATAAATTACTTGAATTAAATAAATATTACTTATTTCAAATATTTCATAAGTTCATAGAAGAATATATGTTCGGCGTATCGCCTTGTATATATATATATTTGATTAATTATTCTTGTTAATTTTAGATTATAATTGCTTTGTTTGATTTCGATTAGTGCCGATTGGCACATTTGGTGATTAATTGCGCACATTTAGTATTAATATTTGATTATTAGTTGCCAATTGTTAATGTTCGCGTGACGTCGGTGGATCGCGATCGGGACAATTTTGAATCATGCGACTCACCAATTGGTGCTGCCATCGTTGATCCACCGACGGCAGCTATTACCCCCAAAAAGGGGAGTAAGTACTCGCTCGCGGCACGTTTCAGGACCGCGAGCACTCACTCATCGCCAGACACTCTCATCGTCAAAACGCTCATACGGAGCTCAACGCAAAAACCGCACGAAGTTTCGGACGTCCGACCGCGATCTTCCCCCCACTCTTGGGGACCGATCTTTCGCCTGCCTTGCTTGCTCGTGATTTCGCCTGCTTGTGCCTGCTTGTGCCCGCTCTATTACGCCTTGCACTTGTGCCTGCAACCCTACTGCATCCGCCTGCATGCCGGACCGGCCGAGCCTGGCCACGTGGGGAATACAACGAGGACGGGACGAGAGTCGGAATCAACCGGGAGACGACGGGCGCCCGAGCGGTGAGTCGCTTTTCGTTACGTGCGCATTTTGTCTTTTGTTCGCTTTCTTTCGCCTATTTCGCTAATTTAGTCGTGAGGGGGATTATAATTACCCCTCCTCTGGTCCTTCGAGTATAGAAAATCTCGCCTTCGGGGACGGTCTTCACCCCCCCCCCCCCCGCTCAATATAAAATAAAAATAAAAATTTGATTTGCTTATTATTTTAACTTTTCTTCGATAAAATTTTATAATGTTACATTCTTTAAAGAAAAAAATATAAATTCTCTTTGCAGGTACATGATAATGATTTTTTCTAAAATTTGTGATGAATACATTTTAACATTATCATCAAGAAATTATTCTTTGTTAAAGATAACCGTTGCTTACTAAAAGAAAAAAAGTAAATTGAGTAATCGCTTTTTTATGCAGTAAAATTGATATTTTTCTGAGCGTTGCATACATGCATACGTGCACATGCATGTACACGTACACACATAGAAAATTTTTGTGCCGTTTGACAATTTTATTTTTATTAAAAATAAGGCGAGGAACTATCTTATCTCAGAACGGGGGCCCAGCGTTACGCGCCACTCGTGTGTAGCCATTGCCGCTTGTAGTAAACAACTCCCCGCGCGCCGACCGCGGATATCGATCGCTGGGCAGTGGGCGGCCGCATCTCGCCACGCGCTTGCATTTGGCGGTAGGCCGGGCTAATACGGCGATTTTTAATCATTAATATCTCGTTACCTATTGCGAAAATTGCAAAATGGTAAAGGACTTTTCGACTCAGTTGAGTCCGTTCTATCTGTTTTTGAGAAAAGTCCCAAATATTCTGAGACACCCTGTATATTTCTCAAAATCGCAATATTATAATGTGTATTTCATATGACATGAACGCTCGCAAAACTTAATTCTCTGTTTTTACATGTCTGAGCACATGTGTAACTTACTTTCTAAACTTAATCTAATAAGCGCACGCGAAACTTAATATTTATATTTAATCATTACGGCGCACGCAAAACTTATCATCTAATTTTAACCTATCAGCGCACGCGAAACTTGTCGTCTAGTTTTTAACGACCCGCCTCTATATAACGCACGCGAATCTTATTATCTAATCTTAACATATAGTCCGCAGGGTCGTGGGGTTACATCTTTTTTGCCGCGTTAGGGTCAAATGGCGGGCATTGGGCGGCGTCCTCTTCGTTACCGGATCCGTCGTCGTCGCCCTCGTCTCTTTTTTGGCTGGCCTTGCGGCCTGCCGTTGCGTCGGCCTTTGGTACCCGCTGCAAACTAACTTTGAGTCGTGGTACCGACTCCACTCCAGTGACCCTCGCTCGTGAATGCACGGCTCTCGGTGTCGCCTCTCCAGCGTCCGCTTCCATCTGCGGCTTCGTGATCGAGGGGGACGTACTATCTGAAACTGACGGTTTCAAGGTATCCCCTGAGTATCGAGTAATCTATTTCAGTTAAATTCACCGAGCGGAAGGATATTTTACCACAACTCACTCGATTATATACGTATTTCGCGTAATTATCGGTCGCCACTCGGTTTCTCCGTTACCCACCGAGAAGGATAATAAATCGACAGACCTTTCGTAATCGACTTCTAATCTTCCTCTTTTCTGTTACATGATTTCCCAGGATGTCGGATGGACCCCGCTAACCACTGGATCGTCGCCGTCGCTGGATCGCCGTCGCCAAAGGATCGTCGTCACCAATAGATCTCCGTCGTCGCTGGATCGCCGAATCGTCGTTGGACAGGGATTTCGCGGTTGCCGTGTCAACCAAAGGTTGGAAAATAACTTAATATTCACAAGCACTGTACTCTGCTTTTAACACTGAATTTATTCTGTTTCAGGTTACACAAAATGGCCGTGCACGTTAGCACTTACAAAATGGCCGCGCGACGCCATCTTGGCGTGGCTCGATTTGCGCATCGATTTTATCTCGAACGGAATGTTTTATTAATTGTCGTCGCGATTATTTATTGTCCTCGCGTCGCGATTCACAAACGTAGATTGTCGGCGCGCGCATCGATCGCTGATTTCGATCGGTTTTCATGAAACTGCAATAGTTTGCCCAATCGGGAATCGTCGCGTGGTATTATCGATCGCTGCTCGATTTCGTTTTATTCGCGATGGAGAATTAACAATTCGCGTTATTAATCACGACTGTTCACTCGAATACGACTTTGCACGTTGTTCGCGGATTAGTCTCGGTTTTATTAGAGCCTCACTGTACGTTCGCGTATCACAAGCGCTCCCGAGAAATTGACCCGTTTGAGATATTAATTATCTTTAATTAATACTCGCGTTTCTAATTATTCGCGTTAATTATTAACGACTTTCACTTGCGGGATTACGCGCCGCTCGAGGGTAATCCTCGGTTTTAATAAAAGCCTCGTAGCACGCCCGCACGCCATGAGTGCTCCCGAGCGAAAGACCCACTCTCCTGCGTCGGGCAGGCTTATATCGACTGCGCGGTGTCTACGCAATGACGCTTGCCTTCACGCACGGCCGTCGTGAATCTATTGTTCGCTTTGGTCATCCATGCGTAAACAGCGTGATACAGAAAGTTCCAGATCGCTCGCTATATATTTGCTGCGTAGTATAATTTTTTCAATCTTCCTTACTTTCGCGCTCTGGAATTTTCCATTTATATGATTAGTTTATAAACCTTAGTTAAGCCGCTTATCGCATAAATACCGTACTTATTTTCAGTGCTTAATAATAAATTTTACAACAATGCTTCCTCGAATGTAGGTCTTTATCATTTTCTTATGCAATAAATTGAATATTACTACCGGCTGTGTCTTTATCAACTCGTACCCCTCCGTGCTTCCATATAATTATCCTATTTGCTCTCGATAATGCATACTTATCGAGCGCAAGGGTTGCGCATGAAATTCGAGAATCTATGGTCCTGATTTCGATGTGAGTTTGCATACGTTCTTTACGAACACACCCGAGTATGTTCGGTTGGTCATTTATGACCTTCGACCTTCGCGCCTCGAATTTGCTGCGCATCGCCTTTAATCGCAACGCTATTCACACTGGGGAGGCTCCCTATGGGCCTCCGAACGCTTCGGATACGGTCAACCTGGTGGTTGACCTTGGGGCAATTACATCGGCGCGCGTCGCCTTGCCGATGACGCGGACCAGGTATTGGGCAATCCCTAGGACTCGCCTAGGCACTCGGAACGTGTCTGTTCCCAAAGATGGTTGCGCGCAACTATTTTAGTGCGCGCGCACCGGGTGTCGGCGGGACCGTACTGCGGACGTTGGCTGGACTCCCTGGAAGACGCCCGACCAGTTTGTCCCCGGGGAACGTCGTGCGCACGTTAGTTTCTTTTTTTTTGTCATGGGGAAATCTTCGAAAGACACCCCCGGCGACGGGCAGGCAGAAGTGCACAGCCCGCCGCCGAGGGTAGTGTGGGATTCTATAACATGTGCATCGCAAAAGATTCCACATGCATAGCCTACCCACTAAAACCTCATGGTGGCCGCCATCAGGGCATGGCGAGAGACCCCCAGGAATCGCTTTCGCATAACTATCCGGTGAGTCCCTCTGCCCCACGCCTGCGCGCCCTACCCGGTGTTGGGTGTACAACACCACGCCTAGACCGGTGCGAGACGGGGCCACTCCGTCTCGCACCCCTCCACGGGGGTGAGGTCCCGGTGCAATGGCGGATTAAGCCCGCCTAGGATCCACCCCCCCATTATAGTGGACACAGCCGCGCCCCGCGCGGTGTGTCCACAGGGAAGAAAAACATGCAGGGAGCAAGCTCCCTGCGTGCGGAGAGGCGGCGAGAACGGCAGGGCGCTAAGACACGTCCATCGCCTCGCCGCCACCTTGGCTCCTCTCGCGGGCAACTGCCCGCATCGCGCGCGGGGGGTCGGGAGGCGGGTCCTTACCCGGCCTCGAGACCCTCCCACGCTGCCCCTTCGTGTGGGCACACCCCACCTCCCCCAGCCGGTGTTTATCCGGCTCGCCGAGGTCCGCACACACCGGACATCTCGGCGTAGCGGCCGGACACCGGCCAGCATGGTGGGATCGCTCGCCGCAGCGGTAGCAGCAGTCGCTGCGATCCACTATGGCAGTGCACCGTGCCCGGACATGTCCGGGCTCCAGACAGCGGTAGCACTGCAGGGGGCGGGGCTGGAGCGGCTCGACCACCGCCGCCATCCAGCCCACCGTTACTCTGCCCTTCTTGGCCAGTTTACTGGCCGCCGCCGCGGGGCACCGGGCCCATATCGTGCCAAGTCCCGAGAAGTTCCCCCGGATCTCACCGACCCGGATTTCCTCCTCGGGACACCCTCCCGCCTCCGCCAACGCGGAGGTCACCTCCTGGGACGTGGCCGAATCGCCCAATCCCGTCACGCGCAGTTCCGCGCGCTTGCTGGGCCGGGCGATCCGGACAGCTACCCCCTCCAACACCCCGGCCATCCGACTGGCCAGGAGGTCGGCCTTCTGGTCGGGGGTCTCCCCGGCGATCTTGATGAGGAGACCCCTGTTAACAGCCCTCCCGGGTTCGACAGAGCCGATCCCCAACTCCCGAAGCGAGATCCTGTCCCTCGCGGTCCTGACCTCGCTATACGTGGCCTCGCTCCCCGGCGGGATGGTGACGCTCACCACCGCCGTCTTTGGGAGTCGAGGCCCACGTGCCCTCCTCTTCATTTTTCCTCCGGCGCCGGTCGAACCGGCGTCGTTCCTCGCCCCGTCGGAGGAGCGGGCGCCAGAAGTAGGGGAAGATGAGAGCGTCCCCCCCCCCCTCTCCCACGCCGCCTCCTCCGTACCTCCGTCCACCCCCGCTCCGGCTCAGCGCCGGTGACGGGTGGCCGGGGTGCGCACGTTAGTTCCTGCGCGTCCGTCCGCCATCGACGGGATGGTCATCTGGGTGTCCCTTGGAGTCCCCTCGGCACGTTCGTCAAGATTGTCCTCACCGAAAGAGATGCGCACTGACTTTGGCGCGCAGGGACCTAGTGTCTCTGGGGTCGATATGTGCGTGTTCCTCGAGCGATAGGGAATACGCTTCGCGTGTTGCTTTTGATAAAGGTTCGCCGCTCGACTGTTACATAGCGCACCTTGTGAACGCGGCTTAAGGGTGGCTTAGTTTCTACGGTCGCGCGTCCACTCTTGCGTATCTTATTATTACGCGCATGGAAGCAAGGAAAAGCATACTTGTATCGCCTTATATCCGATTCGTCATAAACGGCTTTAATTCAAAATTAATATTTTTATTTACGCCCATTCGGCGTTACAAGAATGAAGACAAAATAGTCGGAAACATCGTTCCAATTGGCTCGCGCTTGCTGTACAAAACTTACTCAATAACAAGGAATAACAATAATAATAATTTGCACGCTCGCAAAATCAATTTACAAAAGTTTATTGTATTACAAAAGAAACCTCATCTATTAATATTTATGCGCGGCTATCGAATAAAAATAAAAGGAAATAATCTGTTTTACCCGCGGAACGTTAAATGAACTTAACCTAAATTACATGGGTACGCCGGAACAAGGGGTACAATTTTTATGCGCCCGGGGTGTCTGGAGGGCATTGGGCGGCGTCCTCTTCATCCGAGATGTCGCAGATGATTGGTTGGACGACCCTCTCCAGAAGGACCTTGGGGCCCTCGTCTGTTGTCCTCTTCGGCAGTTTGGCGTCCTTCAGGGCGCCCTCTGCGTTGTCATGGGAGGGGTGCGCCTTCCGTGGTGCTGGATACCCGCTCGTGGACGGCGAAGCGGCCGTCGACTGCAACCTGACACACGATAGGATAATAAAATTTTTCCATATTTTGCATTATCCCTGTAACCTGACCTATTTCCTTTTTTTTTTTACGTGGGGGAATCTACTACCGGGATCCCTAAGATTGCTCCCAGGTTTGCCCGGTAGCCTCTTCCGGGGAAGACACTGCAACCGCACGCTTCCCTGTCACATGCGCGGATGAGGGGATCGCCGCGGGTGTTGCTAGAGCGTGTGGCGATACCCATCCAGGCGGCCACAGGAGGCGATGGGCGGCCAATGAAGGCGGACGAGACATTGCCGGACATGCCGGTGATTCCGCGGAGCGAGGAGCCGACGCCGGAGCGGCACGAGGGCGCGATCGTGGTGCCGGTGGTGCCGGAAAACGCGCCGGTAGTTTGGGTGCCAGTTGAGAGCGGCGAAGTCGATCAGCCCTCTGATGACTTTCAGAGCCCGGACAGCGACGAACTTTCCGACCTGGGCCAGCCCCGCCAGCAATAAGGTGGCAGCATGGCGAACGATTGCGAAGCCGGGATACGGCGATTACTTTAGTTGGTTCGCGAAAATAGCCTTAAGTGCAAATTTTCTTTTCAGTTTTGGTATTATTGGACCTTTTCTTTTATGTTCTACTATCGGTGCAAAGCCCTTGGCTCACAAGTAGTATATAAGTCAATTATCGTAACTTTGCGTTAGTTATAAGATTATTCCTGTCAATTCCGCTCGATTCATTTTCTTTTCCTTTCGGCTCACGCTAGCAGTGCAATTATGCTTAATTAGATTTTATTTTGACGCGCGCGAGAATCGGGCGAAAAATCGCGCGAAACGGCATGAACCACACACAATCTCCAGGAAGAAATGACACAACGGTGACCGGAACGACCTGGTACACATTCCAAGTAGGTCGGCGTCAATGTGCGACAACGCGTGTGAAAACTAGTTACGGAAAGACCATCTTCGGGACGAGTTCACGGAAACGGGGTCGCGAAGACCTGGTACACGTTCTAAATAGGTCGGCGTCAATGTGCGACATTGCGTTACAAGAATGAAACTGGTTCCGGGAGGCTTATCTTCGAGACGAGCTGACGAAAACGGGTTTGTGAAGGCCTGGCACACGTTCTAAACAGATCGGCGTCAATGTACGATAGCGCGCGCCAAAACTGGTTCCGGGAAGCTTATCTTCAGGGCGAGTTTGTGAATACGCGTTCGCGGAGACATAGTATTCATCATAAGTAGGTCGGCGTCAATGTCCGATAACGCATGCGGAGGTTGGCGTTGGAGAGATCATCTTCGAGAAGAGTCGGCGAGATGGTATTTCTAGAGACCTCCCCGGAAGTATCAGTGCGTTTCCCGGGGCTCCCCATGACAACGAGCGCCGTGAGGGACATCCGCAGGAGTTTTAGTGGGCAAGGTATGCATGCAGTATCGTGAGCGATGTGCATGCTATACAATCCCACACTCTCCCCGCTTATGCCTTTCCCCGGAGGCCGGGGGGGTCTTCCCCGAAAGGGGCTGCTGGGTAAACCTGGGACTTTTAGCCCCAGGGATCCCAGTAGTTGAAAATTTCTCCTGCGTCAAAAAAAAAAAAAAAAAATTTCTAGAGACCTAGTATACATCCTAAGTAGGTCGGCGTCAATGTGCGATGACGTATGCGGAAATTATCTGTATAGAGCTCGTCTCCGAGAAATGTTAGCGGAAACGCTTTACGAGGGACCTAGTACACGTCCCGAGTAGGTCGGCGTCAATCTGCGGTAGCGCGCGCGGAAACCAGCGTTCCAGAGGTCATCTCTGAGACGTGATTGCGGGGACATCCTCGAAAGGACCTGGGACACGCGCCTAGGGGGTCGGCGTCAACGACGGAGAACCCAAAACGTCCACGGGCACTTTCTCCGGGGAAGTCGATCGCCAACGAGTCGGGGAGCATCCCCGAGATGGTGCGCAAAGGTCGGCGTCGACGGCGGAGAACCCAAAACGTCCACGGGCACTTTCTCCGGGGAAGTCGACCACCAATGAGTCAGGGAGCGTCCCCGAAAGGGTGCGCACAGGTCGGCGTCAACCTCCGAGGAAAACTCGGAAAAGTGGAAACCTGGTGCAGCGGTGCCAGCTGAGGAGGACCACCACGTGGTACTGGCAGCGGAAATTTTCATGTCGGGGCCCCAAGATGGAAGCTACGGAGCACGCGTCAACCACGCGAAAACAGCGTGTTGGCATGCGCGAAAACATGTAAAAATTGTTAGAAAAAGTGTGGCGTGATCGCGAGCGGCGAATAACAACCCAAGAGTGGGGATGGCTCGAGTAGTGGGGAGCCAAAGCGAGATACATTGTTCGTGGCAGTCTCTCGGATACAGGCGTAGCGTGCGGACGTATTACGCTCTGTATATAACAACCGGGTACTCCCGCGCGGCGCGTTAAACTTCTCGTTCAACAATAGCGAGCGGTACATAGATACCAATTGTAACGGTAACGACACATCGTGTGCGTGAGTTGAAATATTGTAATAAATACAGCAGTTAACAATTTATAATAAATAATTCGTCTTTAGTGAAGTCGTGTCTCAAGATTAATTTAACATACTTACTTTCTACTCACCTTGTCCCTTGGCGATGATCCATCGTTGTTCAGCGACTCCTTGGTATGCGGTGATGCGAGGATCCTGGGAAGTTCAGCAGCGGCGACGATCCATCCTGGGCAGGAACCTGAAACAGAAGAAGAATATTAGAGTATAGTTAATAATCGAGACAAGCGGCAATCCGGTATGCGGTAAAGCGAGGATCTAGGGAAACGCAGCAACGGCGAGCAGCTATCCGGTATGCAGTGAAGCGAGGATCCGGAGAAGCTCAACAGCGGGGATGATCCATCTTGGGCATCTACCTGTAACAGAGGGGAAAAATTACCCTAATTAATATTAGAGATTAAATCTCTGGCACACCTCGGTAGTTATAGGTTAAACCGAGTGGCGACCATCTGATAGGAAGTGATCGCGTCTCCCGCACTCTCAAACGGCCACGTCCGGCTACAGTAATTGAGGGGCGAGGAACGCAAGCTACGCAGTTGCGGACCGACACACACGTGAAAAGAATCTGCAGGGTTTGAGATTCCCCGAGTGGCGAGCAGGCGACCGTCTGAGATCATCACGAGGTGGACGACGAAAGCGCCTGTCGACACACGAAAAATTCTCAACAATGGCGACCGTGACAGGACACGTATACCGTGTCTGCATTGCGTAGTGAAGAGTCTTCAGATACAGTGCGCGTAAAGTTACGGCACACCAAGCCACTACAGAACCTATCGGGATATCGCGACCGCGAATCAAAGTGCGAAACGTGTTGTAACAACGTGCGCGAAAAGTGCGAAATCATGCGGCGACAAATAGCCGAAGCGGTATAACAATCCGTACGAAAAGCGTACAAACGCGTAGTGCGCGACAAAGGTCACGACCGATAGCAGTTAGTGCGATAAAGCACCAAGTGCGTGAAGCACAGCGGATGCAAGAGTGCATCGTGAGTGAAGCGCGGACATCAGAGAAACCGAGAAGACGTACCAAGACGTCAATACAACGTGCGACAAACGAACGCGAGGTCGTCGCGCGCGCGCATGCGACCTTCACAAACGCGTTGAAACCTCGTACGGACGGGCGAGGGCGAACTCGGATTTCGAACGGTGTAACCGGCAACCGTCAACATAGGGCCGAAAGAAAGAGGAAGAGGAAGAACGAGTTGCGTCAGAACAGGACGCATGGCGACGGTAGGTCGAACACCGCCCAGAGTGCACACAAGGTCACAAGGACCAGTGCCAGACGAGCGGGATAATCGACAAGAAGAAACGGAAGATCAAGAGCTCCACGAGCTAGATCTGTTATCAGTGAATGCCGAAATTGACCGAGGAGAAGCGATCAATCTTAGCAGAGAAAGAACAATGGAGAATATGACGGAGAACGAACAGCGATTGCTGTTACAAATACAACAATTGACGGCAGAGTTGGAGGAGATGCGGGCCGTGCAAACGAGGCGTAATTCCGCCGCATAACCGAATACGGAGCGCGGTCCGGCGGGCAAGAGTACCGCACAAAAAAGGGGCGAGCGCGCGTATAGTGGCGTGAACGCGCACGAGGAAAAGCACATGGAAATGGTCCCACTACAAGCTCGACTGCCGAGAGGAGGGTGGATTAGAAGTCCATTCGATGAACTATCATACAAAGGAAAATTGGACAAACAAAATCCGATTAGATTTCTCGAGAAATTTGAGAATCTAGCGAGATACGAAGGCGTATCCGAAGAAGAGCAACTCTTCTATTTTGGCAAGTGCATGAAAGGAGCTGCCAGTCAGTGGCACGAGCTGCAATATGCAGAAGATATATATGATATCAAGGAGAAATTCAAGCAGCACTTTTGGGGCTGCCAAGCGCAGATGCGCTTTAGACAGCAGGTCTACTTCGGCAGGTACAAGCCGGGAGAAGCATCCATGACGGAGTACGCACTCGACATGGCGAGGCAAGCCAAGACATTAGTCCCGCCGATGACAGACGAAGAAATGGTTCAAACCCTGAGAGAACACTTCGACGGTGACATCGCGCGAGAACTACGACCTTCGGTAGTGCGAAACGTCAACGAGATGATCAGCATGTTGGACACGCTGGAGAATGAGAGAGAGACAAAAAGAATGCGCACAGATGCGCGCAGAATGTCGGACAAGCCGACAAGTCGCATGGAATACGGCCCAGAGCGATCCACCAACCGTAACACATACGCGAGGGACGATGGACGTCGAGACAATTTCACCAGACGCGACGCGACAAGAACTTCGCCGCAAACAAAGTCGACCAGCTGGCGAAAGACGGACTCGAAGAGCCGGACAGCGACGACAGTCAGGCGAAACCGAGGATAACAAGATACACGAGGGATAAAGACAATTATCCCAAGAAAGAGGTATTAACGAAAGGATACCGAGCGGAGAAAGAAGAAAAGATACAACGAGACAACCGCGGGAGAAAACTCGCGGCGATAACGGCGAAGGGAGACGCGAGAAGAGAAGACGAAGACGGAGAGGAAAGTGCCCTTTCCGACGCGAGCGACAAGGAATGTTGCATAATAACGCAGACGGTTGACGAGAAAGAGAGCAAACGCGAACCGTCGAGCCTGAATAACAGGGGAACAGTTCGCGAAAGAAGAGACGAGACGCGTGCCAGATCAGACGAGAAAACCCAGTCTGACGGGGAGCCTGCAAAAATCGCGAATGACGGGGAGTCGAACGGAAGATCGACGATAAAGGTGATAGCCGAGAAAAAGCTGAATCGGTTTACAGGGGCGCGCATGAGTGACAGTGAAGGAGAGACGGAGGGCGAAACCGTCGTGCCACAACAGTCGCGAGTGACACGCGCGAATCCGCGAAAGAAAAGTACGATGCGAGTGTGCCAGTCGAAAGATCTGTCGGCGTTGGCAGTGCGCGAGTTAACGCGTGAGAACGCGAATCAGACCGAGCGAGTGAAACGCGGTCCGGCAGACAGCTCAAGTGCGCGACAGCCAGAATCGCAAAGTGTCAGCGCGATCCGCGAACGAGATCAAAGTCGAGAGCGCGTCACGACGAGTTCGGCGAGCCGTCACACATCGGTAGTGCGTGAGTCGACAACCGAGAGCGCGAGTCAATCAAGGCCCATAAGACACGGTCTGGAAAGCGTCACGAATGTGCGATACGGTGAGACACAAAGTGTCGGTGCGAATCGCGGTCGCAAGAAAAGTCGAGAGCGTGCTGAGACAAATTCGGCGAGTAGTCGCACGTTAGCGGTCAGCGAGCGCGGAACGTGCGTTAGTATAAAGAACGGTGAGAGCGATATAGACAAGCGACGTATAAGCAGTGAGGTGAAGGACCGCTGTTCATTGACGAGCCAGTCGACTACTGACCGGTCGAAGCGAAGCGTCATGGACGGTGAGCAACAGTAGTGTCCGAACGAACGTCCTATTGGAATGGAGGACATTCTTGACGATGAGCTGCTGGTGTGGCCCGGCTGGAGGCGGGGTTCCAGCAGATAGTGAACCGTCGTCTGTACCGCCTCAACAGGCAGTATACAGAGCTGGCAGTGAGGATGGTGGAGAGGTACGCGGAGGCTCTCCCGCCAACGCCGATAGTTACGGAGGAACAATTGGCACGATCTCGAGCCCGAGTAAACAACATTCTCGGACAGATCGAGGCCAACGAGGTGGAGCGCGACCACCAGGTGGAAGTGGTGCATGACCTCCAAGTCCCCGATCCGGAGAACGAAGGGGACCCGGCGACGGTCACGATATTAGCGTCCGTTGGATGGCCGGGAAATGTTGCCCGACGACCATTCCGATTGCGGTTGGACGTCGCTCCCGAGGGGATCGGGGTACGCGTTACGCCGGCACGGCGAGCCAACGCGGAACCAGAAATGCCGGCACAGACGGACGAGGGTCACGACACAGATTAATAGACAGATAGCCAATGGCCCGGGTCAAGGCAAGACCGGAATTTTCGTGCTTTGATTACCGACATACTTTGCCCCTTATCGACAGACTTTGCCCCTACGAGCGAGTCCGGGCTAAATATATCCGACTTTATCCACAGACTTTGCCCCTAGGAGCGAGTCCAAGCTAAATGATCGCGAGACGAGTGAGAGGTGAGAGGAATTCACTTTGCACCCCCCCCCCCCCACCATGCCGCGCGCAGGCAAATTTTTTAAGCGGCTCGAGCCGAGATGCCGAGAATGTTGAGATTTTTACTTTACATTATAAACACTTCGTGCATTCTTTATATCTATTATTATTATTTTACACAAATCTCCAGAAGCTTTTCCTTCAAATGTTTAAAATGCCAATTTTTGGTAGCATAAGTTTAACACGTTTGCGACGACGTGGTACACCGGTGTGTTGTGAGCGCACAACGCTATAATTATTAATTATATAACCTATAAGTAACCGACCCTGGCAACTGAACTCGAATACGAAATCCGCCGAAAAACCTGACGATTGCATCGGACGACGATCATCCGATGCAAACCGACACCGGAACCCAGAGCGTTCAACTTCAGGTTTACCGAAAGCGCTGATGCGAAGGTCAGCGCAGAGCGCTGACGACGAGAAGTCAACGCTAACTCGGGAGCCCCCGAGTTAGCAACAGAACGTCGGTCCGATATTATAAATACCGCCGATTCGGAAGATCGAGCGGGCAGTCAGTCATAAGAAATCTTAACGAACGTGCGGTCACCTTAATTATCATTGTACTTAGGATAATCTCGGGAATCAAGGGAATAAATTGGTCAAGATTTATAACGAATCGTGAATTGTATATTGAAAGGAGAAATATATATGTTTATTTCGCCACGAACATTCCGACATTAAGTGCATCACTCCTCCAACCCGGAATTCCCGAATCTTGTGCCGGCCCTGAGCACCAACTCCCGGTTACGGCACAACAAATTGGTGGCAGCGGTGGGATGCCGTCACCTTAGAGGAGAGGCCAGATCGAGAGTGTTCGCCTGCAAAAGAGCGGATCGTGAGAAAGCGGTAAAGCAACCCCAAGAGGAACAACCGAATCCAGATCCAGAGCGACGGAAGCACCCGGTAGCAGCTAACGAGTGTTATCAACGACACCGGAGAAGGCGCCGACCTACCACAACGGTGACTCGCCAGCCAAGCAGTCAGGCAACGAAGCAGCGGTCAACGACCAGCGCAGCGACAAGCAACATGCGACTACTAATGTAAGTGGAATTGAAACATTGTAAAGCGTATTGTAAAGCGTTATAAAGCGATAAATGTCAGAGGACGGAAACACGTCCCGCCGAGCGAAATCGAGCTTATATTACAGTAGATGTTGGACGGTGAAACGCGAGATAGCCCCGTCCGCAATCCGTCGTGGTTACATAGAGCCGAAAGTGCGCCAGCGCGCCGAACACCTAGAATCAGCTCTATAGGCCCCGTACGAATCGTAGAGGAAGCCGTTCGCGACATTGCAGAAAACGTCCGACGTAGCTTAGAATACTCGGATGAAAATTCGCCGGTATTAGAATTACACCCGAACGTCGTACTTGAGCGCGAATTTGCTTTCCTAGACGATAGTCTTTTACCCAGAAATAATAACGGTCCCCGAGATAACCCCAATAACGAAAACAATAATATTGTTGCACCCGTGCTAAGACGCCCGTTACATCGCCGCGAGTTGCGAAGCGTCCCTGACGACCAGCTGTTTATTGATTTATCGATTGACGACAGTTTGTTGTTGTTGTTCTGAGCCCCCGTCTCCGAGCGGACGTGTCAGCTCGAATCTTGTTATAATTCGTGTTGTTCTAATAAACGAATCTTACAGTTTCTTTAATTGTGTCGCCTCTTTTACCGCGTGTGCCGGTTGCGCGAGTGAGAGTGAGTGAGGGCGGTGAGACGCGTACGCGGACTCGGCGAGCGCAACAATATTAACGAGAACAATAACGCGAATAATAACGAGGACGAAAGTGACGTACTCAGACTGCACCCGACAATAAGTGACGAACGTTCAGATACATCGGCCAATACACAGAGCAATAATTCCGGAAGAGGAGAGTTCTCTCTAACGTCCTACGACAGTAGCGTATTCGATCCGGAAGAAGAAGATTATACTCCCGCGGCCGGAAGAATGAGTCAGCAAAGAAGAGCGACTCAAGCGAATGTACCCCGCGAGGACGCAAACGAAATGCCGGTAACGCCCGAGCAAGTAGACGCGGAAATAAACCGTTTAAGGTCAGTAAACCAACGGACACCCGCGAATAATCCACGTCGAGCTTCGGAACCTGCGCGAGAATGCCCAGGCATGCAGGATTCCGTACTTGGTAAACTATTAGAAGAAATCCGGTCAATGCAGGATCGTATGCAGAGATTAGAGACCGCGAATTACGAACGCGACGACCACAGAGTCCAACGCGCTTGTAGTAACGGTCCATTTGACATAACTTACGGACGAACGTTGGAAGACGTCAGAAACCAACACAATCCCGCGAATGCGTACGTTAAATTGAAAGAAGCCCGCGATATAATTCCGGAGATCGACGGAACTTCTCGCAGTTAGGTACAAAAATTTCTAAACGCAAGCACCTATGCGATGAGCGAAATTAATCCCGCAGAGGAAAAGTTATTATTAAAAGCTATACTTTGCACAAAATTAACGGGAAAGGCAATGTACGATTTCCAGACGCGCGACATACGTTCGTATATTCAATTGAAGCAGGAAATAGAAATGTGTTATTTAGCAAAGCGAAGCACCACGCACATTCAGCGAGAATTTAATATGCTCCGGCAAAAGCCAAGCGAAAGCGCGAGAGAATACGGACTCCGCGTAGATAAATTATCTATGGAACTATATCAATCAATGATCGAAGGCCGTGCACATTCTTCCAAACAAAGAAAAGCGATATTAGATACGATACAGGAGCTAGCACTAGAAAATTTCCAGCTAGGACTCCGCGATGACATTCAAACTATCGTGCGATCACGAAATTACGCTAACCTCACAGCGGCGATTTTGGGCGCCACGTCAGAAGAGAAATTGAAAGGACCCCCTCAGCGCTCGACATACAATACCGACCGAAGCAAAAACGGTCAGGAGCAAACCCGACAAACTCGAAGTGTCGGAGTAAAGTGCCATAAATACGGAAAGCTAGGCCACATTGGACAAGAATGCCGTACGAGCCGATATGCAAACAGATATTCTCTCCCGAGAGCAGAAAAGCCCAGCGGAATAAATACCGTAGAAAAGTATTGTAACTACTGCAAAAAGGTAGGGCATAAACGGGAAGAATGTTGGCTGTTAAATGGCCGACCCGAAAAGGAAAGGGCGCGCCAATCTAAAACTGATGGAAATAAAAAACCACAGGTAAATGCAGCAGCGAGAGCAAGAAAGCATACGTCAGACAAGGACGATGAGATATCATATAGCAGCAGCACCGGCAGCAGCAGTAGCGGTGAAGAAGAAAAGAGACCGAGAAAGCATAAGGCACGAGCCGTGAGCGAGTATCAAATTACTCAAGTGACGAGTAAAACTAATAAAAATTATAATCTCGACCTAGTAACACTGCCGATGGAAGAAGCCAAGACGGGAAAAATAAATTTTTTACTCGATTCCGGAGCAGCACTAACCTTTATCAAAATAGGTAACCTGAAGGGCAATACACAAATGCGTGAAAAGAAACTCGCACTGACAGGGATAACAGGACACCAGCTGTACACCCTTGGAAAAATAAAAGCCACAATAAAATTGGGAAAGCAATTCATACGCCACACAATGTACGTGGTAAACGACGACTTCCCGATGGAATATGAGGGAATACTAGGAATCGATTTTATCAAAAAGCACCGAGCTGACTGTCTCCATGGGAAGAATGTATTAAGAATCGGCGGAGTAAATCTTAAGCTCCGACCATATAAAAAGGTAATATTACCGCCCCGCAGTGAAACAATTATACAAGCAATTGCAGATCAAAATAGAATAGGCATTGTGAAACGTGAACAACCTATTCCTGGAATTTTCATTGGACATTGCATGGTAAAACCTGTAGATTTTGTTTGCCCGATAAGCATAGTAAACGTCACCGAGAAGCCAGTAGAGATATACACACCGCGTGTAACTCTAGAAGAGGTGAACGACACAGCTGACGTATTCACTTTACACGCGACTGAAGAGCGCGAATCAATTACAGAGCGACGCGAAAAATTACATAATAAATTAAGAATGGGTCATTTAAATGAAGAAGAAAGAAAGGCGTTAGAGCAAATATGCGATGATTTTAACGATGTATTCCATTTAGAGAACGATAAACTAACGTGCACCCCGGCGGTGAAACACGAGATCCCGACGCGAGCAGATAGCGCGCCGGTAAGCGTCCGACCTTATCGCCTACCAGAGAAGCATAAGGAGGAAATAAATAGGCAAATTAACAAGATGCTAGAGGATGGAATAATCCGCCCTAGTACGAGCCCGTGGAATTCTCCAATATTAGTGGTACCTAAAAAACCTGACGTTTCAGGAAAAATAAAATTACGAATCGTAATAGATTTCCGAAAGCTCAACGACCTTACAATAGAAGACTCATTCTCATTGCCAAATATTGCAGAGATACACGACAAATTAGGCAAGACAAAATGTTTTTCAACATTAGATCTCGCATCCGGTTACCATCAGGTACCGATGAATGAGAGATAAAAAGAAAACAGCATTTTCCACACCCAATGGACACTATGAATTTAACCGAATGCCTTTCGGTCTAAAGAATGCGCCAAGGACTTTCCAGCGTGCAATAATAGCAGTATTAATGGGATTAGAAGGTATTAAATGCCTCGTATACCTCGACGATGTTGTAGTTTTCGGAGCAACGTTAGCCGAACACAACAAACGTTTAATCGAAGTTTTAGAGCGATTCAGAAATTATCGTTTAAAACTTTAACCCGATAAGTGCGAATTCCTGCGTAAAGAAGTATTATATTTAGGGCACATTATTTCAGAAAACGGAATACTACCAGACCCTGCCAACATACAAGTAGTAATAAGGTGTAAAACGCCTAAACGATCAAAGGACGTCCAGACTTTTCTCGGATTTGCTGGATACTATCGAAAATTTATAGAAAATTTTTCTAAAATTGCAAAACCTTTAACAAAACTATTGAAAAAGGGAGAAAAATTTATTTGGACAGCCGAACAACAAATGGCGTTCGAAACATTTAAAGAAAAACTAACTACTGCACCCATATTAAATTACCCAGATTTTAGCCTGGAGTTCTTGGTAACTACAGACGCATCCGACTATGCAATCGGAGCCGTATTATCACAAGGGACAGTAGGACAAGATAGGCCGATAGCTTACGCCAGTAGAGTATTGAACAAGGCGGAACAGAATTACAATACGACAGAAAAAGAATTATTAGCCATTGTATGGGCCGTAAAGCATTTCCGACCATACGTATATGGAACAAAATTTAAAATAATTACAGATCATAGACCATTAATATGGTTGTTTAACGTAAAAGATCCCGGATCGAGATTAATAAGATGGAGACTCAAGCTGGAATAATACGATTATGAAATCATTCATAAGGCAGGAAGGATGAATGCAAATGCTGATGCACTGAGCCGACACCCGATAACGGATGACTCACAAATAAATATCGTTTATCAAGAGGAAACGCCGAGAGAATACTCGGAAGAAGATAAACTGCAAATATTACACGAATATCACGACTCACCTATGGGAGGACACCAGGGAGTCACAAGAACTTTAAATCGAATCCGATTAACTCACAATTGGAATGGAATTACTAAGGATGTCGAAGATTATATAAATAAATGTGAAAACTGCCAAAAGAATAAACTGAGCAGAAAAACGAAAATGCCTTTAACAATTACGGATACTCCACAAAGACCATTCGAAAAATGCGCCCTCGACATTGTAGGACCATTAACTATTACGAATAACAAAAATAAATACATTTTGACATTTCAAGATAGTTTAACTAAATTCAGTAAGGCAATTCCCGTAGAAAATCAAAAAGCAGCCACAGTCGCGAAAGCTTTTGTTATTAAAATCGTGTTGGAACACGGAATACCGGAGAAAGTACTCACGGATCAAGGCACGAATTTTACTAGTGAAATGTTTAAAAACGTGTGTAAATTACTAAAAATTGAAAAAATACAAGCTTATCATCCAGAAAGCAACGGAGCATTGGAGCGATCACATCGCACATTAGCCGAATATTTAAGACACTACATAAACGAAGATCAAACGGACTGGGATGAATGGCTACCTTACGCAATGTTCACTTATTATACCACCCCTCACACTACAACAGGGTTCACTCCATTCGAATTAGTTTACGGTCACCAAGCTGTTCTTCCGACCGCGTTGACAAAACCGCCGAAACTTACGTATACATACGACAATTACGCGAATAAACTCCGCGCAACAAATGAAATAGCTAGAATGCACACGAAACAAGAAAAAATTAAAGCAAAGCAACAATACGATAAAAGAAAGAAAATAGAAACGTTTAAAGTAGGTGACCAAGTATTACTTCATGACGAAACAGTCCGACGAGGAAGATCAAAGAAATTAGAGTCCCAATGGATAAGACCGTACGTAATTATGGAAAAAATTAACGACGTAAATTATATAATTAAAAAAGGACGTAAAACGTTACGAGTACACGCGAACCGTCTAAAAGCATTTATAGAAGAATAGAAGCAAAATATAAACAAAGAAAATTAAGCAAAAGCGCTCCCAAAATACAATAAGAAACGATTAACAATGACCAAAATAAAAGCAGTCCTACCTTAGTCCCGGATGGGACGTCCGTGTCCTACCCCGACTGGGAGGTTAAGGCGAGGGGGGCGCATCACACGACCATCATCGATGGGAAAACGCCGACCCCGCATAATAGACGCCAAAATTATATTCCGCACCACGCTGTTTTTTGCGAAAGCAGCGTTACCACGCAACTTCGGGTCGTGTTTAACGCTTCCTGCGTTACATCGAACGGCACCTCGCTGAACCATCACTTGTTAATCGGTCGCAAACTACAAAATAACCTGGTCGTAGTTATCCTGCTCTGGCGTCAACATCCGTACGTTTGTACTGCCGACATCGCCAAAATGTATCGGCAAATTTTCATCGACACTCGCGACGTGGACTACCAACGAATTCTATGGCGCTCGTCGCCTTCCGAGCCAGTGGCGGAGTATCGGTTTCTCACCGTTACATACGGCACTGCTTCAGCCCCGTATCTCGCACTTCGCGTACTGCTACAGCTCGTCAAGGACTACGGAGCTGAATTTCCGTTGGCCGTTATGGTATTACTTTGTCGAATCTACGTCGACGATTGTACGTTCGGAGCGAACAATCGTGAACTCGCGCTTCAGATTCGCGATCAACTAATTGCACTTCTGGAAAAGGGCGGTTTCCGGCTACGCAAGTGGGCAAGCAATTGTCCCGAGTTACTGTCCGACATTGATCCTTCCGATCATGGCCTTGCGCGTGACAAGGATCTACACGTCGACGAGCCGTTAAAGATATTAGGCGTCGCGTGGAATCCAGAAAGCGATTCCTTCCATTTCCGGGTCACGACTACACCGAATGCAGGGCAGACCAAACGGGCGGTTCTCTCCACCATCGCGAAACTGTTTGACCCGTTGGGGTGGGTAACTCCCGTTATCGTGGTCGCGAAAATATTCATGCAACGCCTCTGGTCATTGAAACACGATTGGGACGACGTGCTGCCGTGCGATCTCTCAGAACAATGGCGCGAATATCACAATCAATTACCGCGTCTCAAACTCATCTCGATCCCTCGCTGGACAAATTATGGTTCCAATATAGCTCATTGTGAACTTTACGGGTTCTCGGATGCGTCAACAAAGGCTTACGCCGCGGTCGTATATCTCCGTCTCGTACCGAGAGATAGCCCAGTTACCGTGTGCATTCTCGTTGCGAAATCAATGGTCGCTACAATCAAAACATTGAGCGTGCCACGACTAGAGCTCTGCGGCGCGGTGCTTCTAGCACGTTTAATGTCATTTGTTCTTTCGAATCTCGACATTCAAAACCTCCAACATCACTGTTGGACCGACTCAAGGATCGTGTCAGCGTGGCTTAAACAGCCTCCATCACGATGGAAGGTTTTCGTCGCGATTCGAGTCGCCAAGACGCAAAGTCTGCTACCGGCAGCAATCTGGCATCATGTTCCGACGGCGGACAACCCCGCCGACTGCGCATCTCGCGGTTTGCGTTCTTGCGAGCTTGCCGATTGCACCCTGTGGTGGTCAGGGCCGTCCTGGCTAAAACAATCCCCTGAGCATTGGCCGACCTCATGCTCGTCTCCAACCGAAGCTGAAACATCGAGCGAAAACCGTGTCGTCATACATGCTTGCGTCGCACGTGTTGAACCATGGGATCTCGCGACTCGCTATTCTTCATGGTCTAAGCTGCTTACCGTGACGGCCTATATTATGCGATTCACAAGAATCCTTCGCTCTCGCCTCAATTCCACATCGGAAACCGGTGCTGAGGTCAATCAATCGCTCGCACTAGCTCCACGCGAAATTCAAACGGCCAAGATCTTTTGGCTCAAAACCATTCAAGGTGACCTGTTTCCACAAGAGACTGCGAGTCTCAAACAAAACGAACGCGTACCTAAATCAAGCTCACTTGTCGCGCTTAACCCGTATCTCGACACCGATGGTCTGATACGAGTCGGAGGGCGACTGCAAAAATCCGATCTTCCCGAGTCAGCCAAACATCCGATCATACTAGCGTCCCATCCTTTGATATCTCGCATTATATCGCACGCTCACCATAACACCTTACACGGAGGCCCTCATATTACCCTCGCTTATCTCCGTACCGAGTTCTGGCTTTTGCGCGCAAGGGCAACCGTACGGGCGGTCCTATACCGATGCGTCAAATGCGCTCGCGAAAAGGCTATGGTGCCGGCGGAGCTCATGGGTAACTTGCCAGACGTCAGAGTCAATCGAGCTTCGCACGCGTTTGAGCATACCGGAGTCGATTATGCAGGACCAATACTCGTGCGGTCTGCAAAGGGACGAGGTCATAAAGCTCACAAGGCCTACATCTCCTTATTCATCTGTATGACCACGATTCACTTAGAATTAGTAAACGATTACAGCTCGGCGGCCTTCCTTGCGGCGTTTACCCGATTTGTCGCTCGGCGCGGACTTCCCCATAGCATGTACTCAGATAACGGTACGACATTTCAGGGCGCCGAACGAGAACTCGCCGCCGCTTGTAACGCCGCCGTGCGCGATCCCAATTTTCTTAATAAATTAGCAGGCGATCAAGTATCGTGGCATTTCCTCCCTCCTGCGGCTCCACATTTCGGCGGATTATGGGAGGCAGGAGTACGTAGCGTCAAATACCACTTAAAGCGATGCATAGGATCTCACACGCTTACGTGCGAGGAGATGATTACGCTATTATGCCGAGTCGAAGCGTGCTTAAATTCGCGACCGATCACATCCATTTCTGAGAGTCTCGACGACTACCGCGCCCTTACTCCCGGTCATTTTTTGATCGGCGCTAACCTTTTCGCAATCCCGGAGCCGAGCGTACTCGACATAACCGAGAATCGGCTCTCGCGTTGGCAATTAGTGCAACGAATTACTGAAGATTTTTGGAGGTCGTGGGTAGGCGATTATTTGCATACGCTCCAACAACGCCCGAAGTGGCGCGTTAACCAAAACCTGGCCACCGTCGGTCGGATCGTGCTAATGCGTAATCCGCTCGCCCCCCCCCCCCCCTCCCCAGTCATTGGGAACTTGGACGCATTATTGCCTGTCATCCCGGGGAGGATGGTCTGACGCGCGTTGTCACCGTCAAAACCGCGCGCCTCCGAATACAAGCGACCCATCGTCAAGCTGTGTTTCTTGCCGATCGATATCAATGCCAAAACAGAAGGAGAAGCGGTCAAGGCGGGCGGCTCGCGGCCGTAATGCGTTCCGTCCTTCGGTCACCAAACCAACGTGTAAATATGTATAAAGCGCAATAAGATTTAAGATTCCGCTGTTCCTTTAGATTTAAGTTTCACTGTATCAACATATCAACGTATTCAACAACTTACTGTATTATATTTATTATGCGGCATATTATATTCCTGTATGTTAATTCTCGTTTCGAATATAAATATTCGAGGCGGGCCGTATGTTCGGGAATCGCGAAACATCTCATCCGTTAAATTGCGGTCGTCGACCCGCATTCCTCGCCGTGTTGTCGTTCACGTGTTTACGCGCGAGACCTTGTCAGCGCCCGGAGTTCCCCCGAATTTCCGCGAAAGCCAGCTTCGTTTCTCGAAAATGATCGCGTTATTCGTCAAACTATTTTTCCCCTCCTCGCGCGCTCTAGCGACCGCTCCGACATTCAGCATACATACCGCTCGCTCTCAGAAGCCTTTGTACCTTTGTCACGAGTAAATAAAATTCGATACTGTACATACCGCACATCCGAAGATACGTCGTTTCTCTATCCAACCACTCCTAAGTACCTTGATTGCCGAGCCTTCTTACAAGGCTGTACCAGCCGACCGCGCTCAACGAACGAAACCCGATCGCGAGTGCACAGATGTTTTTTGACAATTTAGTATTAATTATTGGCAATTTTTCTAATTATATTATATTCTTCAGTCATTTTTACCCCTATTTCATATATAATTCTTTAAGATTTGGTTGATTAGACTCAGCTTCATAAAGCTTCTATGTATGTACGAATTCTCCGAAATTTGAAATGTCAATCAAATTTTAAAGAATTATATATGAAATACGGATAGAAAAGACTGAAAAATCTAATAAAATTAGAAATAGCCCAATATCTCAAAATTAATGGAAATTAGAGCAACATTTAAATCTTAACGAGTTTTCTATCTATCTATATAAAATAGAATGTATGTATGTCTGTTCTTTATACACTCTTAAACTATTCGACCGATCTGGACGAACTTTTGCACA
>JASTWQ010000892.1:0-57581 GCA_035220615.1 Leptothorax acervorum
TTTTTATATTCAAAACCTAAAAACCATTTTATTTCCCTCCCGATTTTTTTCCTCGAAAATATTTTCTTTTCTAAAAACGCGTTTCGTTTCTCCGGGCGCATCGCGCGCAGCTCGCCTGCTCGTGTAAGCTCGTCGAGCGCGCGCGCACGATGCTCTTCCGCGAATAAAGCTTAACGCGGGTCCGATCGTTTCGCAAAATGACGTGCGCTGGAAACATCCCTGGACGTTCGATCGTATGCGGGCCTACCGGTTACGGGAGAACGGTTTTCGTGAAGACTTTCTTCAGCACTTATCTCGCATGTCCGACGCGCGTTTCGAGAGAGTTTTATTCTATACGCGGAGTGGCAAGACGCTTATCGTCAATTACAAATACGACGTCGACGCGAAGGGGGAGAATGAAAGAGAAGAGAGAAGGGGCAGCGCGGAAAAAGCAATCGAATTTCGCGAAGATTACCGCGCCAGGAAGATTATTCGAGCGATCCGCTCTCGCCGAATTGTGAATCGACGATCATATGAGGGAATCGTCGTCGAGCGACGCGATCGTGGATCTTTTTACCAAGCAGTCATCACAAGAATCTCAGCGTCATTCTCATCTCTCAAAATCTTTTCCATCAAGACGCGGACAACGCGACATATCTCTCAACGCGAATTACATCGTGGTTTTCAAAAATCTTGCAATCGCGCCCAAATTCGTCATTTAGCGCGCGCAAGTCTATCCCGATGACCCAAAATTTCTAGAAGAGGCGTACTACGACGCTACGTCGAGACCTCACGGATATTTTTTTACTCGATTTGAAACAATCGACTCCGGACGAATATCGATTTCGCACGTGCATCTTTCCCGACGATACGATCCATTACGTCTATACGTACCGCGTAGATCGTTTTCCAGCGTAGCGGATACGTATAAAAGCCGCGTACGTGCACACGTTAGGTCAGTTGCGCGACTTTCTCACGATGAGGGAGGAGGAGAGGGAGATAACGTCGAGAAAAAATCGGACGGTGCGACGAAAACTGCCAGACACTCTCGCTCGGTAAGAGAAAATATCTGTCTTCTCGAAGCGCTGTGTCATTTAAACAAGATCAACACGCGCGTCTTTCCACGAACGGCAGACATAAATTTATACGCTGTATCTGCGAATGCGTTTTCAACCACGCCAAGGGTAACGTTTCGCTTGAACGAGGTGAAAAAAAATCGGCTGAGCAAATACAAAACGACGCTGCTGCGGCGCATCGCGTCAAAACGCGCGATTGGAAGACTAAGCAAAAGCTGTTGGTGCAACGAGGGGGGTTCTTGCCCTATATTATCGGTCCCATATTGGCGGCCTTGTTATCGCGGTTTATCGGAGGGGATTAAAATCGCGCGTTATGGAGAGGGCAAAAAAATGGTTTAATCTCTACGGAAAATCTCGAGAGAATGCAGCGTCAACTACAACCGGCGATTATTAGCGGCGACGGGCGCCGGCAGGGCGATAAAAACAGTGGCGATTCGGAGAGCGCCAATAATCCGTGCGTACACCCGGAACCGCTCTATCGCGGCTCGACGCGGAGATGAGTCGCATCTTAATTCAACCAGTCCGCGCGACGAGAGAGAAAGATGGAAAATGTACAAAGAGGTGATTTGGCGTTATCTCCACTTTGCTCGTGTAGCGCGAAGGAGAAAAGAGGGGTAACGCGCGGGGTAACATGGAGGAAAATGCGGACAACGATACGCGAGAGGATACCCGTGACGTTGTCGACGACGACGACGACGACGACAACATCAACGACGTCTTGACGACCCGCGTATCGACCTCCGCCGCCGCCGCCGAGTTGTAGCAGTAATGAGGCGAAAAATGAGGCAGCCTGGCGCCCCACGTACACCGAGCATAATGTCGAACTGGTCGAAAAGTGTTATAAAAATAGTGGATAGTGTACCAAAAACTTATCGCGCGCATGCTCAGCTGCTGATGAAGTATTTGCTCGAGAAAGCAGTGCCGACTAGAATTAGCTGAAACGACAATGGCGTCGTGACTATAGATGGTAGCGTTATAAAAGACTCGAATATCGAGGACCTGATAAACGAGGCGATGCGCGATAGAAAAACCGTGAAAACAGTGGGAAGACTTCAGTTCGCACGATTACTTCGCGTCTTAAACGTCCCCGCGATACTGGTGAGGAATAAGAAATTATTATCCGCGTCCGCTAGTTCTTTGTCATTTCGGCCTTCCGCGAGCTCCACCCCGACTGTAACGTCGAGCGAGACTCCGAGAAACGCGGATTCCCCGCCGGCGAGAAAAGACGCTTGCTCGATTGGAGTAAACAGAAATACGGGACTTGAAAATTTTACTACGATCCGAGGCATTACGCGGGCTATTCAGCAACGGAAAATCTGTCGCGCGCCGCTAAACCGAATTTCTCCCGTAACGAAGTCACCCGTTGGCTCGAAACGCAAGACGCTTACACGCTGTATCGCCCGTCACACAGGAAATTTCCACGTTTGCATTACACCGTAACAAATATCGACGACCTGTGGGAGGCCGATTTGATCGAACTCCGCAATCTCAAAAGTTACAACGACGGATATACGTATCTTCTGGTGATTATCGACGTGCTTAGTAAATATGCCTGGGTAGAACCGTTACGCGACAAAACGAGCAAGCACGTGACGTCGGCTTTCCAACGCGTGCTCTCGAGAAGCGACGGACGCGTACCCGTGTACTTACAAACGGACAAGGGTAAAGAATTCGTCGGGCAAGCGCTGCAAAAGTTTCTGGAGGAAAACGACATTCGTTTCGAGTAGCCCGCAATCCAGATATCAAAGCCGCCGTCGTCGAACGCTTCAACAGGACGCTGAAAGAGCGAATGTGGCGCTATTTCACGCATAAAAATACGCAACGCTACGTCGATGTTTTGCAGGATATCGTAAGCGCTTACAATCACACCCGTCATTCCGCCATCAGAATGCCGCCAGCGGTCGTTACCGCGAGAAAACGCTCGTGTCGCGCGTGAAAAATATAGCTCTGCGTTGGAAAAAGAAGAAGAAGAAGAACGAGAAACGCAAACGAAAGGCTAAATATCGCGTCGGAGATCTCGTTCGCGTCAGTAGAGCGAAAGCCACCTTCGAGAAAGGATACGAGGCGAGGTGGAGCGAGAAGATATTTCGAATTCACCGCGTTCTCGAGTGGCGAAAACCACGCGTGTACGAGCTGAGGCGATTTAGCGGGCGAGGTCATAGACGGTATTTTTTACGAACAGGAGTTAGCCCGAGTTGAGAAAAACTTGCGGGAAGAAGAGTTTATCGTCGATCGCGTGATAAAGAGTAGGGGACGCGGCGCTAATAAGCAGGTGCTAGTTAGCTGGCGTGGTTATCCCAGCAAGTTCGACAGTTGGATCCCAGCTTCGAATTTAACTTCTCTTCAAGATGAGGGACGACCAATTTCTCGTAGTTCTTCCGAGCAATAGCAGTATGCGGCATTTCCCGGACAATAAAACCTCGTCGTTCATTACGGAATTACCGCAAAATCTACACTTACACGGCGAATGGGAAGTCGCGCTTAGCGAGATTCAATTTCCCAGTACTTTTTACCACATACGCGGCAACTATGAAAATGACCTGTACTTTGTCGATACTAAAGAAGGGGAGAGAGACGCAAAGTTAACTGCGAGGAAGAGCACAATACACAATGGCATTTACAAAAATATCGAAGAACTTATTGGCGCGATTAATTCCACGTTCAAAGAAGTCGGCTCACATTTTTATTTGCAACGGGAAAAGGAGACTGGCGGAAAAATCTTCTTTAGCATTACCTGTGGCGAAAATGAATGCAAGCTGGTTCATCATTTGACCGTTTCTGATGCTCTTCTACAAATACTCGGTTTAGGTGATGCTCTTATAAATAAGGGGAAAGGTGTATACTATAGGAAGCTCACGGCATCTAAACCTAATTCTAAAGATGTTTTTACAGCAACTTATATTACACTCGGTTTTCATAACGCCAGAAAAACACGCGAATGGGGTTTCTATTTTATCGAACCTTGTAGTTTGCAGCGCGGTATTCCAGATAAACTGTTCGTTTATTGTGATATTTGCGAACCTTATATAGTCGCGATGTGCAAGCCCCTCTCTTCGAATAGTGCCGGTCGAGACGTACGGGGCATAATCACGCGGACGCGTACGGTACGAATCAGGTGAAACGTTTCTCCCCGCTGCATTATATCGCGTTACGGCAAACAAATTTCCGCAGGATTGAAATAGATATAAAAGATCAACTCGAAGAAGAATACCATTCGAATCCGGGACGCTGACGGTGACATTGCACTTTAGACGTTTCCAGTAACAGTACGTCGTTATAATTAGAGAAAAAAAGAAAAAGTTAAATTCAGAGCCATGGCCTACGAATATTACGATTCGCAGAGCGGGCGCGGCGGAGGAATCCCGAGCGTTTTCGTCGGTGCGCCCTATCAACGCGGACACGGAATCGGCAGTTTTTCTCGGAGGATTGTTCCGGAAGGTGCTTCCTTACCTGAGCAGAGGAGCGCGCGCTGTCGGTAAAGAAGCTTTACGCGCGGGTTTCAATGTGATGGAAGATGTCGAAAATAATACTCCGTTGAAGGAGGCGCTCAAAACGCGATTCAGGGAATCGAGTGGAAATCTTAAAAGAAAAGCCAAGGAGAAGATAAGCAGCATGATGACGGGATCGGGATATAAAGTAACGGCGAAAATTCCAGCGCTTCGGTTTCCCTTCGGCAGCCTCGACAGTCGCGTCGCGGTTTGTAAACGTCTACCTCGTCGTCGTCGCCGTAATCGACCAGACAAAAGAAAATCGTCAAAAAGAGGGGGAAAGAAAACGATCAAAAAATCATCATCGAGGAAGAAGAAGAAAATTCGCGCAGCTGGCAGAAAAACCAAAAAGCCATCTGGTACGAGACGCCGACGAGTTAGCGCCATCAAGAAGCGCACCGTATCCGACATATTTTCCTAATCCACGCGGCGAGAACTAGAAATTTGAGAAAAAAGTTGGATATTAAAAGAGCATGTCCTTTCTTCACACTCACTCCAACGAGTGTCTAAAGAGCGAACTCGATCTCTTCTCTTTACCACCCACTCAAACCAGCATCGAGAGTTCACAATGGATCTATTACAAGCCCGTAACTTCCCTCGCGGAGGACGCGTCTATAGAATTCGTCATACCCGGTCACGGGGAAGACTACCTGGATCTTACACACACCATGCTGAGCCTTCGCATACGCGTAGAATCTACTCCTCTAGCGGGAGGAGGCGGGTCAAATACAGCCGCCGCCGGCGAGATCAAAGTAGGTCGTGTAAATCATTTACTGCATTCCATGTTCAACCAAATCGACGTATATTTCAATCAAAAGCTCGTGTCACCGCCAAACAACGCTTACGCGTACCGAGCTTACATCGAGGCGTTGTTAAATTATTCTTCACCCGCAAAAACCTCCCATCTGACCTCTTGCCTGTGGGACGCGGATACCCCCGGTCTCATGGACGCGCTCCTAGACTTGGACGCGCCAAATCCGGCCCTCGTGAGACGCGCTCGTTACATTCACAACGGTCACGCCTTAGATCTCATAGGTCATCTTCACTGCGACGTTTTCAATCAAGATAAATTCTTAATTAACGGCGTGGAAGTTAGAATGAGACTCGTTCGCTCGAAAGATGCGTTTTGCCTCATGGAAAATAACTCGACGTCGAAAATACGTATTCTGGACGCCTGTTTGCTCGTGAGAAGAGCAAAAATAAGCCCAGGTGTGTTACTCGCTCACGCGAGGATGTTGAGTAAAACCACCGCCAAATATCCTCTCACGAGAGTCGAGGTCAAGACATTTACGATTCACGCGGGCCTCGTAGGAGAGTCGATTGATAACGTAATACTCGGTCAACTGCCGAAACGCGTAATAGTCGGTTTTGTCGACAACAGAGCGTTCAACGGGGATAGAAAATTAAACCCATTTAATTTCAAAAACTACGGTATAAATTTCTTTTCGATGTACGCCGACGGCATGCAAATTCCCAGTAGGCCGATACAGCCGAGCTTCTCGAAAGACGAGCCGCTCTACGTCGAGGTCTACCACACCATCTTCTCGGGAACCGGCATTCACTTTTTAAACGAGGGTAACTCTATAAGCAGAGAAGATTACGCCAGTGGATTTACACTTTTCGCCTTTGATCTTACTCCTGATTTATCCGCCAATTGCGCCGGTCATTGGAATCTCGCGAAACACGGTAGTTTACGATTAGAAGTGCGATTTGAAAAGGCGCTTACCGCAACCGTCAATTGTATCGTTTACGCAGAGTTTGATAACGTTCTGGAAATCGACTCCTCGCGACAAATCATCGTCGACTTTGCCGGTTAGGCAGGTTTACGGTGAAAATTCCTTTCCCCACCACGTATTTTCCCCTGTTCTTCACCGTTCCACGAGACGAGAGTAATATGGATTCAGTTTCGTTCGAGACACGCGCGGACGTTGACGCTTCGCTCGAAAAGATTAAAAGAGTGTATTCGTGGCCATGGATATAGTCGTCGACATTCAAGGTTTCCACGATGTTAGCGAGGAGTTTATTCCGAAAGAAATCGCGCTTGTCGCGATTAACACACCGATCAGCGGACACTGGATTATGACACCGCCATATCCATTTGAAAGACTACCCAAAAGAGCGAGACGAGAGAACAACTGGCTTTCACGAAACTATCACGGCATTGAGTGGTTCGACGGTGAGACCAGCCCCGAATATTTCATCCCGCAACTACGCGATATTGCACGGATAACGCGCTATATCTATACCAGGGGACAAGACAAAGCGCATTACCTGCGTCGCGTGCTCTCCAGAAACGTATATAATCTGGAAGCAATTTCTCCGTCGTTCAAAAATTTGCCCGAGGACGAAGAGAGCGGAAGACAACGCTGCGTACACCACGGATTTTGATACCATCCCGCAGTAAAATATCATTGCGCATTGCGCAACGCTTTCAAGCTGAAACGCTGGTTAATCGAACGCAACGGCGGACATATCGTCGACAACAGCAACATCGACGAGATCTACGCTAGTGCAACCCCGCGCGAGAACAAAGACGAGGGAGCAGACAACGAATACGTTTTTGTGGAAAATAAAAAGGAAGAGGACAATCAAACACCGTACGACGTGGCAAAAGCGTATTCCATTAAGTCTTATCCAAGAGCGCGCGTAGAAAGTGACGATCTTTCGCCAAACGACAAAGGCGAAGCCCAGCAATCCACGACATCTCACGAGAACGAGGTAAAGCCCGAATATCATATTCAAGTAAGTCCTCTTACACGTTCGCCATCTCGCTTCGTGAAAAATGAATTCGCTGGAAATCCTACAAGCGCTACGCCAACTTGCCGGTGTCGGATGTGTAGGCGTGTACCCAGCCGACAGACTGCCGAGGGTGTGGACGAGGTCGACGGCCATCGTCGCTAACACGGACGAACAAGATCGACCAGGCCAGCATTGGGTCGCCTTTTACGTCAACGAGCGAGGAGCAGGTACATATTTCGATAGCTACGGACTACCCCCCTTGGACCCCCGATTCCTCCTACGACTTCGACGAAACTCCACCACGCATCGATGGAACGTCGTGCCTCTACAAGGAACGTACTCTGAAACTTGCGGACAATACTGCTGCGTTTTTTTATATTTCATGTGCAACGGTTATAATCTTAGTCAGTTTCTGCATCATGTTTCCGATGATCGCGAGCGCAATGACAAGCTGATTGTAAAACTATTCGTAAAATTTTTCTTTATTGTAAACGCAAATGCGTAAAACCCCATTCCGTATGCCACCACGTTCAATCGTGTACTTTTAAGAATAACTAAAATAAATACTTATTCTCCTATACCATTGTAATATTCATTGAATAAACATTTTTGTATCTCCACAACCCCTGTGTCTTTTTTATTCCGAACACCCCACCACAAGCAAACCTGTCCGTTCCTGTCCGCTCCTGTTATTCTCCCCCATCCAGCCAGGGGGAAAAATATTTGACAGACCCTCCATTCTCCGCAAAACAACAGATACTTCCGCCATCTTGCCGGGTCGCCCCCCTTCCACATAAGGCCCAACGTACTCAGAAAACGCCATCTTGGCGGTCCCACCACACCCACAAGGCCCCAGGGGGTGAACCGATCATCCCCGGCGTGCGGCTAGGGGGTAGCCAATCAGAGCCACCGGGCAGCTATGGGGCAAACCAATCACGTCACTGGGCAGCTATGGGGTAGCCAATCAGAACGCTGGGCAGCTATGGGTGGCCACGCCCCCGGCGCCAGAGGGAAGGTGGTGGGGGTTTGTTTTGACGGCCAGGTGCCAGCCCACTTACTACTTACATGCCATGTCAATTCTTTAAAAAATCTTATATTTAATATAATAATTAAATTAAGAAGTAGTGGTGGTATGGTGCATGCATTGGTTACAGACATGGGTTCTAATTTTATACAACTGTCCCGTGATTTAGGAATACCTACACAAAATTCAACTTTTTCAGTTAACGGAGAAAATCTAGTTTACATTTTTGACACTCCACATTTAATAAAAGCAACCCGAAATAATTTATTAAAACATAATTTTCAATTTAATAATAAAGTAGCTTCGTGGGATCATATTAGACAGTTTTATGAGCAAGACCTCAAACAATGGATAAGAGCAGCTCTTAAATTATCAAAGTTTCATATTAACCCAGATAACTTTAAAAAAATGAAAGTTCAATATGCTGTACAAGCACTTAGTAACCGTGTATGTGCAGGAATGTGTACACAGATGTCTGCCGGTCTTCTTCCAACTAAAGCCGTTGGAACTATAAATTTTATTGATCATTTTGATAAATTGTTTGATATGTTAAATTCATCCGTCGTAAATAATTGTAAAGAATATGGAAAAGTTTTTACCGGAAGTGATAAACAAATACAGTTTTTGCAAGAACAGTTATATTTTATAAAAAGTATTAAGGGGATCCTGCAGTGACAGGCAAACTCCAACGTGACAGCGCCACGATCTAGCACGGAACTAAAAATAATCGATAATTTCGATCGTTTACTATGTTTCCTGTGTTACCGTGCTATACTGTCCTTGTCTAACGGATACCTATACGATATATCTGTCCTTGTCAGATTGCAGCAGTGCCATCTCTGACAAGATCCGGCAACTACTGTTGCACGCGACACTGCTCTTCTTGTCATTCTACATCCGTATTTGCATTACTAAAATAATTTTTCAATGGATCTTTCTTTGTACGCATTGAATCTTACTTCTACTTGCACGATATTATTCCTACATGTTTACCCAATGCTAGATGATAAACATTAGGGGGATTCAAATAAGTTGAGGTTAACGGTTTGACAGGTTATGTATAGGTTATGTCGGGCTAAACTCACTCTTTGTCTTTTTCTAACCTACAAAGAATTAACTTTTTAACCCGACATAACCTGTTAAACCGTTAACCTCGACCTTATTTGAATCCCCCTATTATGTATGTATAAACTGCAGAATTTTTTTTTAAGCAAATATTGTCGTCAGGTGATAGCTGTATGTGCCCAAATAAGTAATATTTTTAATTTTTTGGTGTTTTTGATATAAAATCGCGGTTGTCTAACATAGATTTTTGTGCGTACTTTAATTCTGTAAAAGATTTTTGCAATTCTATAAAGCCAATTAAAAGATCCATTGAAAAACGATAATGTCGGTAATTCATACGACTGCAGAATCCCCTTAAAGTCGTTAATAAAAACAATGATAAATATGTACAAGTTAAATGTTTTGAATGCTGGAAGATAACAATTAATAGCACCATTCAGCTTTGGGAAACATTAAAAAATCATAATTTTCCATATCTCCGAACACGTAGATTAAATCAAGATTGTGTCGAAAATTTCTTTGGTTCCGTTCGGCAACAAGGCGGTAATAATCTTAATCCGACACCTATACAATTTAAGCGCGCCTTTAAAAAACTTTTTAGTATAACATTTTTAAAACATTCGGATACACAAAACTGTGCTTCTGATTTTGATGAAATGTTAAATCTTATTGGAACGTTCGATAATACCACAGAGTCCACTGCTTCGGAATTTATTACTTCATCATCGGCGCATAACATTTTAAATATTCCGACTCATGAATATCGTTCAATGGATCTGCCAGAAGAAAATTCATTTAAATATGTTTGCGGATTTTTAATTAAAAGATGTACAGCAATACATTCATGTGATATATGTACAAAATATATGAATGATAATATGGCTGTCTTAGACGATACAACATTATATTGTTCTATTCGAGCGTATGAAAACAAAGAAGGAAATTTGTTTGGAAAGTTAAACATACCAAGTAATGACTTTTGTTATTATATTCATAAATTAGAAGAAGTATTTGTAAAAAATTTTGAGAAAAATTGTTTTCAGAAAAATATTGGCAGTTATTTATTCCAGTTAACACAAAATATAACTTTTGAACCGCCATGTCCAAATTTCCCTACTTCTTTTTTGATAAAATTATATCTTCGTATGCGTATATATTATACATTATCGCTGCATAATAAATCATGCAAACAGCTAATTACCAAAGAAAATAGGAAACTTTTAAATGTTTCACATTTATAAATTTTCTTTTCAATTCTTACACTTCTTATCTACGCAGTCTTCTTCTTGTAATATTTAATTGTATGTTGAGTTACGTTTTATGGACATATTTTAATTATTGACGCTACTGTTTCATTGATTCTTATATTCTTATTCTTATAATGGATTGTGATGTATTCTTTAATTTCTTAATCTATTTCTTATTTTTATCAAGAGACACGGTAGTGTCTCGTGCCAAGTACGCGCGGAGCGAGACAGCCGTGGCTCTATATACGCGACGCGACGAGTTATACATATGTATATATGTTGAGAGTACTCGAGATTTTGAGATCTCGATAACTAGTGAACGGATCAAGTTCTAACTAGGCTCAATGGAAAGCTTGGACCAAATTTATATAATGAAAGTATTATTATTTTTCCCCTACGTGGCCTACGAAAAAATATATTGCGATGCAAAAGTCCAGACCTGAAAATTTTACATTAAGATACGTACTTCTCCGTTTGCTAGTCTCGCCACGGCGCGCGGCGGCACCACTGTCGTTGTAACTTTCACCTTCTTGACGTTTGCGGCGCTATTTTAGAGCAACAAAGTGTCGCTAGCGGTGCACTTGGTGTACTGAGTGCAGTCGCACTGCGGGCGCCCCGCCCCCCGCGGCCCGGCGGTATATGACAGCGCGGAGCGAGATAACCTACGCGGCTGGATCGACTCGGGCTTTGCGCTATTCGGGAGTGTGTGTGTAGTGAAAAACGTTCAAGTCCGGCTCGCCGAGCCGGACTCGCGAGTTAAACTCGTACAAAAATAATGGGCCGCTTTAGACGTCCGCGTCGTCGAGAAATATTCCGTCCGTGTCGAGGTTATGATGCTTATCTGTAACGTCGGAAAATTGAGATAAACATAACCGTGAAGCGGCCCGTACTCGTCGCGAGTCCGGTTCGGCTCGGTTTCTACTCGTTCGTGGGTGAGATGTTACGAGACGGGCTCGGCGTCCGACGAGCCAAATTTCGGGACTATTCGGGAGTGTGTGTGTGGTGAAAAACGTTTGAGTCCGGCTCGCGAATCAAACTCGTACATGTTATGGGCCGCTTTAGACGTCCGCGTCGTCGAGAAATATTCCGTCCGCGTCGTCGCGTCCGAACACTCCGAACGAAGTGCAGTGCTGGAGTGACAGAGTTCGCGCCTTGCGGATGGCTGGTTCCTGGAATACACCCTGTGCGAGGGTCGCGAGGTTATATCTATTGTACGTATTGCTCTTTCTCGCGGTCACGCTCGCCTTCCCCGCTCGCGTGCTCTCTCTCTCTCTCTCTCTCTTTTCCTCTCTCTTTTTCTCTAATAATGACTATCAAATATATCTGATAAAATTAAATCTAAATATTTTTTGTATTATAACACAAAAATTATATCTGACAGTGACATCCTTAATTAAATGTGCAGTGTAGTTTGTATTATAAATTATTAATTGCCTTATTTTGTTAACAAACTTTACTATACATATATTATCTGCTATGACATTCTGCCAATAGCATCGTACATGCCAAATTCTGTATCAAATCTGTTTTTCTTTCGACATAATTTATTTATAGCAAACACTGCATAATGCAGTGCATAAGGCATAATGCTCTCGACAAATTTGACTTTGCCTAATATATTCATATTTTGTGTCTTAATTTTTTTAATGATTTATAAATTTATACAAACTACACTGCACATTTAAGGATGTCAAACTCTCAGATATAATTCTTGTAAGTTATAATACAAAAAATATTTACATTTGATTTTATCAGACATAAATGTCGATGCCGATAGACATTATGGCGTTTGATGTATCTATAACAAAAAGGGGTGATATCCGTACAAAATTACCTTTTACAAAAAGGTAAAAAAAAGACGCCAAGCACGCGTGGTGTACCTTGAAAAAATCGAAGTAGTTATCTTTGTACCTCAAAAAAATCCAAGTAATATCTTTACCTTAGAAAAACCAAAGTAATATATTTACCTTGAAAAAATCGAAGTAATATATTTATTAAAAAAAAAAGAAATGATATCTTTAAATTATGCGTCAATTAAATATATATTATATCAAAAAATAACTATTGTTCTTTTAAAAAATGTATTCCCATTAAAGTGAAAAAATTAATATAAAATGTGAAAAATTTTAGTGAAAAAAACTTGGCGCTACCAAATTTTAAAATATTTGAAAGCAATAAATAACTAATTTAAAATATTAAATTAATAATTACAATGTGAATGTAGAGACTTTCACACATTAATTTAAAGTACTTTTTCCATTTATAGAAATTGTTTCATTAATATATATTATTATAATACAATATAATTGGCCATGAGAGTCAAACGCGGTACTTAGTGCGTATTTTTAATCAAACTGATTAAATTATATTCCGTAAGTTTCCAACATATTATAACTGCGCGCCGATTATTTGTCGGACTTTAAACACAGCTATCATTGGAACATTAAAAATTCCCTGTCCCTTCCCTAATTAAATCGATATCGATTTAATATTAAAATCACTGTAAAAACTTATTGCGAAAAATATTACCCCAGCCAGGGTTCGAACCTGGAATCTCCCGCATTCCGTTCGGGTGTCTTAACCAATTCGACTACCGGGGCATGTGGTAATATTTATCGCAATAACCAGATAATAATAATTTGAACGTCTTTCTCAGGCGACGTGAATAAACAATAAATTCTTAAGGACTCTCGAAAATTCAAATACAATATAATTGGCCATGAGAGTCAAACGCGGTACTTAGTGCGTATTTTTAATCAAACTGATTAAATTATATTCCGTAAGTTTCCAACATATTATAACTGCGCGCCGATTATTTGTCGGACTTTAAACACGCTATCATTGGAACATTAAAAATTCCCTGTCCCTTCCCTAATTAAATCGATATCGATTTAATATTAAAATCACTGTAAAAACTTATTGCGAAAAATATTACCCCAGCCAGGGTTCGAACCTGGAATCTCCCGCATTCCGTTCGGGTGTCTTAACCAATTCGACTACCGGGGCATGTGGTAATATTTATCGCAATAACCAGATAATAATAATTTGAACGTCTTTCTCAGGCGACGTGAATAAACAATAAATTCTTAAGGACTCTCGAAAATTCAAATACAATATAATTGGCCATGAGAGTCAAACGCGGTACTTAGTGCGTATTTTTAATCAAACTGACTCAAGTACCGCGTTTGACTCTCATGGCCAATTATATTGTATTTGAATTTTCGAGAGTCCTTAAGAATTTATTGTATATATTATTATGTTTAGCAGCGCCAAGTTTTTTTCACTAAAATTTTTCACATTTTATATTAATTTTTTCACTTCTATGGGAATACATTTTTTAAAAGAACAATAGTTATTTTTTGATATAATATATATTTAATTAGCGCATAATTTAAAGATATTTATTTTTTTTTGTAATAAATATATTACTTCGATTTTTTCAAGGTAAAGATATTACTTGGATTTTTTCGAGGTACAAAGATAACTACTTCGATTTTTTCAAGGTACACCACGCGTGCTTGGCGTCTTTTTTTTACCTTTTTGTAAAATGTAATTTTGTACGGATATCACCTCTTTTTGTTATAGATACATCAAACGCCATAATGTCTATCGACATCGATTTTTTTAACATCAGATACACTTTGTTAGATTAGAGCAGCGAAAGCATGGGAAGAGTGAAGGTATACTGTATTTTACACAAGATATTTCAATTAGATAAAATTCTGCTCTCGAAATTGTTCAACAATTTAAAAGATCACGTATCTACCCGAGCTCGCGCTCGCGCCCCGCTTGCGCCCCGCGTGTCGCACGCTCCGCGTTATGCGTGACGAGCGAGGCCGAGCCGGCCTGATCCGTCGTCGTAAATAACGTTCGGGCCGATAGAAGATGATGCGAGTACCCGAGATTTTTAGATCTCGATAACCAGTAAACTGATCAAGTTCTAACTAGGCTTATCGTAAAGCTTGGACCAAATTTATATAAGAAAAGTGTTTCTATTTTTCCGCTACGTGCCCTACGAGCGGAGATATTACGATATGTTATATGTCCGACGACGACGTGGACGTTTCTTAAATGAAAATTTTCAGGATCGGAATTTGCATCGTAATATCTCCGCTCGTAGGGCACGTAGCGAAAAAATAAAAACACTTTTCTTATATAAATTTGGTCCCAGCTATCCATTAAGCCTAGTTAGAACACGATCCGTTCGCTGGTTATCGAGATCTAAAAATCTCGGGTACTCGCAACTCGTCGCGTCGCGTATATAAACATGCAATATTAATTTGTACGTACCAATTCGACAGTATTATCAAATGGATAATAATACAGATAAAATTTCTTCAGCATACAGGCAATTTGGTCATACCACTCAGCTTCAAATACATATCTGTCGCCGTAATCTGCAGACATCTCAAAACTTACATACCCTGACGTAACGTATTGTTAATAATCAACATGAAAGCAGAGCGAGTACTGTATTTATAAGCCCAAAGTATTGTGCGAATCAATCCTCCCTGCGGTGTCAATGTGACATGACACGTTAACCTCACTCACTTCGACACGTGTGATAACGATGACTCGATCGATCTCTCTCGCGAACGCGATTTATTTAGAGGATATAAATAACCTCACTTTAGCTCGTAAGAGACGAGATTAAGCGAGCGAGCAAGCGAGCGAGAGAGAGCGTGAGTTTATTATCACCCACGATATAGTTTACTTACGATAGTTTTTCACACATTGCACGTTATCACTGCACAAGCCCCGACTAAACGCACACGTAAACATCGTAAGCATCATATAACCTCGACGCGGACGGAATATTTCTCGACGACGCGGACGTTTAAAGCGGCCCATTACATGTACGAGTTTGACTCGCGAGTCCGGCTCGGCGAGCTTGATTCGCGAGTCAAACTCGTACATGTAATGAGTCTTGAACGTTTTTCACTACACACACACTCCGGAATAGTCCCGAAATTTAGCTCGTCAGACGCCGAACCCGGCTCGTGACATTCCACCCACGAACGAGTAAAAACCGAGCCGAACCGGACTCGCGACGTGTATGGGCTACTTTACGGTTATGTTTACTCCTGTCACCTCACATGTGATCGATCGATCGAACTAACGCATCTCTACGCGTAGAGACTAGAACGCCGCATAACGGCAAGGGTATGAACGCCACAAGAAAATTAGACCCCCCAGCAGCGCCGCCGCGCCGTTGCGAGAATGTGATGAAAGTTACGGTCTGAGACGATGATAACGTTTCTTAATTGAAAATTTCACACTTTACCTTATGCATCGTAATATCTCCGCTCGTAGGGCACGTAACGAAAAAATGAAAACACTTTTATGATATAAATTTGGTCCAAGCTTTACGATAAGCCTAGTTAGAACTTGATCCGTTCACTGGTTATCGAGATCTAAAAATCTCAGGTACTCGCAACTCGTCGCGTCGCGTATATAGAGCCACGGCTGTCTCGCTCCGCGCGTACTTGGCGCGAGACACTACCGTGTCTCTTGATTATATATTTAATTTAATGTATTGTTGCGTATTCCATTTCACTCGGAATTAGTATGGCAATATGTATGTGCAATTTTTCCAGTTGCGTTAATATTGATATTATGCGTTTTTATATTGTGCGTTGATGTTATGCGTTACTATTAATATGGATTAATAGACTTTTATAAATGTTACTTAAATTTAATATTGTGTTACATAAATTCATGTATTTTTCTGCGTCAAATATATATATGTATGTATATATGTGTGTATGTGTATTTGTGTATTTGTAAAGACATGAATACTGTTAGTGAGACATTTAATTAATTTTTTTTCTTTTTTTTTTTTGTTTAAGTTCTTACATGCCTCAAGGATGAATATTAAGATATGCGAATGAAGAACTTGGAGAAGGAGTGGACCCTAATATTAAACTTTACATATTCCTTGCTTATATTTTACGTTCTACATTATTGTAATGAAATTGTTTCTTGCACTTTCATTGTCCTTTTCTTTTTTTGGTTTGTATCGAGGTGGATCAAGTAGCTGAGATACAGATCAATGAAAAAATTGTAGAATGAATAGTGTATTTAATGTATGTTTTTGTTCTCTTTCTCTGGTCTGTGTTAAGGTGGACCGAGTAATACTGAAGCATGGAGCAGTGAACGAATTAAAAGAAAAGAAGACTACAATTTAGTAATATATATAATATGTATAATTTCTTATGTACTGTAATACAGATACAATGTTATTTACATTAAAAATATAGTTTCTTTGTCCTATTCATTAATGAAACATGTACTTTTAATATATCAATTATATTTATTACAGATATCTTTGTATTAGGCATACATAAAATTATTCTAAAATATAATAACTAACGTATTTGTCTTTCAATTGTTGTATTAAAATTATAATTAATTATTTATCACATTTAAAATGAAGCTTGTATATATACATATATCATTTTTATTTTGGATGCATAGAAATCATTCGTTTATTTCATTTAATGTAATAACACTATTTATTATAAAATATTATATTTTGCTTTTTTGTTGTTTAATGTCATATAACATATTTTCTAATATTTTTATACCACAATATATTTATATTATTCAATCACATTTATACAATTTTATATCTTTTCTCATTTTTCTATTTTTTCCTGATTTTTAATGCATAATACATATTTATCTTTATTATTTTCATTAAATTCAGATTAATTTCATGTAAAACTGAGGTAGAAAGAGAGCGGAGAAAGGAAGAGCAAGTGAGAAAAAAGTTCAGATGGCGTCAGCGGGCAACTTGCTTATTTCGCGCATGCGCATTCCATTTTGGCCAACACTAACATCAAAGACGCCGACAGAGAGTTGCGCTACTGTATATACTGTTCCGTCGGGCCGCGGGGCGCCGGCAGTGCGACTGCACTCAGTACACCAAGTGCACCGCTGGCGACACTTTGTTGCTCTAAAATGGAAAATAGCGCCATTAACGTCAAGATTGTGAAAGTGACACGCTACCCCCAGCGCCACGGCGCGCCGTGGCGAGAGTGTGAAAGTGACGACGACGTATCTTAATGTAAAATTTTCAGGTCTGGACTTTTGCATCGCAATATATTTTTTCGTAGGCCACGTAGGGGAAAAATAAAAATACTTTTATTATATAAATTTGGTCCAAGCTTTCCATTGAGCCTAGTTAGAACTTGATCCGTTCACTAGTTATCGAGATCTCAAAATCTCAAGTACTCTCAACATATATACGAGTATAACTCGTATAACTCGTCGCGTCGCGTATATAGAGCCACGGCTGTCTCGCTCCGCGCGTACTTGGCGCGAGACTCTACCGTGTCTCTTGATAAAGGTAAAATCCTCGAAAAATGAATACTTTACGAGATATTTCATATATTTTATATTAAAAATATCATGACAAAATTTAAAATTTCTTAGAAACAAAAGCTTTATTTTAGTAAAACATCTCGATGACATGTATAACTTCTATCAGACAAAAATCAAGTTCTATAGAAATTAGTCGTCTTTTCTTGAAAACGACATCTGCGACATGACGCACATCGGAATCATTTCATGTGTCACCCTGCCAAACAAAATTTTTTTTTTCAAATTAAAAATAAGAATTTTTGGAGGAGATGAAAATTGGACACCCTGTAAGGGTGAATGCGGTGTAAGGCATACATATAATGCGTATTATAATGTATACACATACACATATACATATATGTATACGTAATTACAGCGCCTATGATAATTACATATGTATATATATATATACATATATATATAAAATACATAACTCCTTATAAATGCGTTTAATTAAAAATTTCTAAAACTAATAAGGAAAAATTTTTATATATTTTATTTCTTACTTCAGTAATGAAAACATGACTGAAATACTTTAGTAGTAAAATTTATTTGTTAGTCTTTATAGTATAGTGAAACAGTAAAGTCCGAATATTTGGAGTCGCGCGAAATATCCTAATCGCCCTGGCACGCGCTCGTCGCTATACCGGCGATTCATATGCCGAGATCATTATCAGCCTTGCTTCTCAACAGCAACAGCTGATTTAGGCTGCGGTCCGTTTCACGCATGATATATGCGCGCATTAGCTATAGTTCACGTTATGGCTCGTCTACAATAGCCGCAACAGTATGCAGTAAGACGTAAGCAGTAAGCTGTTGACTAATGGGATTTTTACAATTGAAGAATAATCGACTGTGGTTGGTCAATAGCTTACTGCTCACGTCTTACTGCATACTTTTACGGCTATTGTAGAATGGGCTTTACATAAGGTGTATAATGCACCAACAACAGAGTGCTATTCTTTGACAATGATAGCATCAAAAAATCCTGAAGCATTTTTTAATAAAATAGTACAGTCGCTGTGCGATGTCTCTCGAATTGGAGCCGGTAGTACGTCAGTGAGTTGCATGTTTTATAATGTGTGAGTATTCCGCCGCAGCACATAATACTTTTTTATTCTCTGCTTTGAAAACTTATTTTTAAATAACTGTTTATAACAAATTTATTGGAGATTATTACATTAAATTATTATATTAGACATTTTTACATTTATGAATAATTTTAAAAAATATATGACAAAGAAACTGTGAAGGATATTATTTCTTATGTCATTTTGAAGAGAAAGGAAAATGTAAATTTTTAATAAAACGTAAATGAAAGATATATATAAACCACAATGTGCGTCGACCAAATACTCACGCAAATTACTAGGTGTGCAGCTCATTGATGCACTCCCGCCCATAAATTAGCGCAAACAATATAGACTTTATAAAATAATTTTTATTTTATACATAATAGATAAAAATGGTTCATGACTTGTCAATTTTATTATTGACAAGGATTAGCATTCTGTAGTGGGCGGTGTATTAGTAATGCTTTATTCGGAACGTTACATGCTGCTGGGACAGCGTTCGGAGAATAACGTTGCTAACATGATTCTGTTCTCGTTGCGCAATGACGAAAAGAGAGGATGCTTTCAGCGCTGAAGTGTCTCCGAAACCAGCTTGAGTGTGCAATAACGGAGTACACACGTATAGAAATTAGCAATGTTCCAAAACTAGCATTACGGTTGCCTGTCTATCTGTATATGTATATACTTTTATTTATATCTTATTTATTTCACAAAAGTTATACTGACCTTTGTTTGTACTTTTTCTTCTTGGAGAATCTGAGGGAACTCAGATTCAGCTTCTTACCACTAAATATACCCATGATATTTGCGCAAATATAAAATTTATATTTCAAATTACTTTATTATAAATCTAAAGCTGTTGCTAAACTCACAAGTTTCAATAGCTCACAAGTATAGCACGTTATTATACGTTATTCGCAGAGATATAAACAGAGATGTGATCTCTACTATAGCGATATTGTTTCTGAAAAGTGACCCTAATGTGAAACATACACATCATCAAGACTTTCCGTTACGCGATGTTCGTTTGTTTATTGCGTCGACCTCGCCTCGCATCTTCTTCCACTGTCCACTCTCTGTTCAGCAGCGGAAGAGGACGGACGAGCGATGGTGCGCGGAAGAAAAAGTAAGTAAAATTTATTGCACATGTAGATATTATACATTATGTGTGCATGTATAATATCTACGAATGTGTGTGTAATTGCATTTTTTATTGCAGCCAAAAGTGAAGGCGCTGAGGTGACAGTGGCGGCGATTATGCCGCTGCCGTCGCAGGAATGTTCAACGGCAGTAACGGCACGATCGCAATCACCGTTCCCGCCACTGCCGCGACCAGGCAGACGAGGTGCAGGAGGACGTGGTGCGCCTTCCGCGACGGCGAGATCGCAATCACCGTTCCCGCCACTGCCGCGACCAGGCAGACGAGGTGCAGGAGAACGTGGTGCGCCTTCCGCGATGGCGAGATCGCAGTTGCCGGTCCCGACACTGCCGCGACCAGGCAGACGAGGTGCAGGAGAACGTGGTGCGCCTTCCACAACGGCGAGATCGCAGTTGTCGACCCCGCCGCCAGCGCAACCAGGCATACGAGGTGCAGAGGAACGTGGTGCGCCTTTCGCGACAGCGAAATCGCAGTCGCTGTCCCCGCCGCCAGCGCAACCAGGCAGACGAGGTGCAAAAGAACGTGGTGCGCGTTTCGCGACGGCGAGGTCGCTATCGCCGTCCCCGCCGCCGTTGCGAAGAAGCAGGCGAGAATGGACAGAAGAATGTGATTCGTGGTCGTCGTCTCCGCCGCCGCCGCCGCGAGCAGCCAGACGAGGAGATGCGGAAGAACGTGGTGCGCGTTCCGTAACGGCGAGATCGCATATGCCATCCCCGCCGCCGTCGCGAAGAGGCAGGCGAGGACGTGCAGAAGAATGTGACTCGCGATCGTTGTCCCCGCCGCCGCCGCGAGCAGCCAGACGAGGAGGTGCAAAAGAACGTGATGCACGTTCTGCGACAGTGCGATCGCGATCTCCGCCACCATCGCGAGCAGCTAGACAAAGTGCAAGAGGGAAGAGGGGATCCCCGGCAGCAGCACGAAGAGCACCCCCGGCTCCAGCACGAAGAGCACCCCCGGCGGCAGCACGAAGAGATTTCCCGGCGGCAGCACGATGGGCACATCCTCATGTTTCGCAAAAGGTAAGCATTTATTTTTTTTATCTATTACGAGGCATTTCTGGTGCACGCTTGTTGTAGGTAGTGCGCATGTAGTATTTACATGAGCGTGTGGCTCGTGCGAACACTGCGGCGACAATTGTGCGGCAGTAACACTTCGTCTAAATAGGCTATTATTTACTTATATTTACACTCACGCATACATAAAATAAATATACTAAAATTTTATTGAAATTTGCAGCAGCTGAACCATGCAGTGCGGAGGGCGGTGCAGCAAGAGAGGAGGAGGATAGGGAACGCCGGCAGAATGTATGCGCAGCCAGCGTATATTCCGCCGGCGTACCCTACGTACGCGGCGACCCATCCTTTTGCTAACCCATTTGGGGCGCGATGGGCAATGATTTAGGTATAGGTATCATCTCTACCTAGAGATGATACCTATACCTAAATCATTGCCCATCGCGCCCCAAATGGATTAGGTATAGGTATCATCTCTACCTAGTAGATGATACCTATACCTAATACCTAATACCTAATACCTAATACCTAATACCTAATACCCAATACCTAATAATTATACCTATTCCTAATAAATCACTTTTATATGTATGAAACAAAACAAAAATAAAATACAATAAAAATAAAATGTTATTTGTATTTTTGTGTGCATGCGTGCGCGCGTGTGTGTGTGTGTGTGTGTGTGTGTGTGTGTGTGGTGTGTCGAGAGAAAGAGAGAGAGAGAGAGAGAGAAAACCCGGAGAGAGGGAGAGAGCGGAGAGAGAATGTAAAGAGTGAACGCGGAAAGAGAGAGAGAGAGAGAGAGAGAGAGAGAGAGAGAGAGAGAGAGAGAGAGAGAGAGAGAGAGAGAGAGAGAGAGAGAGAGAGAGAGAGAGAGATTGATTAATTGATTGATTGAGTTTATTATGCCCAAGCCGAGGCTAAAGGGCAAAGATACAATTAGCAAAAGACTTAGAATGTAACATAATAGTAACCGAGTAGTAGAAAGAAAAGAAGTTACAAATATTTTGCATACTAATGTAAAACTTAAAACTAAAATATAAACTAAAAGAAAAAGCAAGAACCATAATCCGCAACTTAACCTAAACTAAAGCAAGAAACAATATATACATATAACGCAGCAGACTAAAAGTCTGACTAGACGACGGTAACGTTGCAAAAGCAAGAACAATAATCCGCAGCTTGACCTAAACTAAAGCAAGAAATCCATTAGTATGGGCAGATAACTTAACCTAGACAATATATATTGTCACGGCTTTTTTTTTTTGGCCGGATCAACGGGACGCTAAGAGAGTCGGGTGATAGGCCTCTCGGGATAATCCCTCACGTGAGTCAGGCGGTTCGCAACTAAATCGGTTGGGCGCCAGACGCGATATTCTCGCGTCCACTAATTTCTCAGCAATCGCTAACGCAAACTCGCGAAACCACCGCCTGTCACGCGAGGGGCCAGCCGGCTCAACCTAACGGCAGAGGGGCAGGGTAGAGGCAGGGCAGCGCGGGTCGCGACACAAACACAAAAAGAATCACACTAAAAGGCCGTACACTTAATGAATTATAAATCTCGTTTATTAGATATAAAAAGGTTGAAATAATAGCGATTAAACGATGTGAAAATAACAGTTTGATTTATTTAAATAACTAAGATATCGTGACTCGGAGAAAGAAAAGTGATTAGATCATTAAATTTTGTAATTGACGGTGTTGATTGGTCCGGATGAACAATAATTTCGCGGGAGATGAGATTACAAAGAGTTAGAATTTATTATAGCAAGCGGTCGTCCCGGCCGGAAAATATCCGCCCGGCAAGGATAAAGGCAATAAACAAACGTCGGTTGAAATCGTTCGAATACACGGGCTGACCGGGGAAAATATCGCAGGTGAAAGTTAAACAGAACCGTGAATAGTTTGAATAGAATCGGCAAAGATCACGAGTAAATAATACGCTGTATAAGAAACGTAAATTCGAGCGCTATAACGTACGGAGTAATTGACAATACAATATTCGAATCTACCATCCGACAAACAGGCTTGTCGCGAGAATAAACTTAAGTCTAATTAACTCGAGAAACTATCTAGTCGCAGCAACAAAACGTGACTCTAAGTAGCCGACACTTAGGCTTATCGCGGAAATCAAACGCAGATCTAATTGATCCGACAGGCAGACTTTTCGCAGCAACAATACTTAAATCTAACTTATAACTAACATCGCCAACACAGAAATCATATCGCGAGAAGGGAATCGACGGAGTTTTCACGCTACAATTAACGGGTGACGCCCCGCTGGGCGCACTGGAATTCGCTCGTAAACACGCAAAAAACTTACGGCGACGCGAAGATCCGGTCGACCGTCGCACGAGCGCAGGTGCGCTAACGCGATACAAAATCACTCGCGACACCCTTATCGCAATTAACGCAACACAGAAAGATTAATCGGAAAACAACTCGATATTTACGCGGCGATTAAACAACCGTACCTCGCAAATCGCTAACGATGACGTCGCAATGGACTCTACGCAATACGCGGGCAGGTACCCCGCAGGGCCACTCTCCGGCGGTACGCGATAAGGAACGCCTACGCGACTCCATGAGAACAATACAACGACTCGTGTCGCGACGCGAAACTCGATATCCGACACCAAAAACGCGAGACTCTACTCCCGTCGGGTGTCGCGATACGCACGGTCGCGATCCCCAGGAGGCCGAATTACGCGATAAATTACGCCCCAAAAACCTCCGGTCCACGGTTATGTCGTCGCGAGGCCCCTCGCGTCCGCCGCCGACCGCCTACACCAATAACGAGCGCTCGCGAAACTCGGTCGCGAGCCGAAGAATTGCGAGACTCTAATTGCGCCCTTTCTGGCGACTTTGTGCTCCGCCGCGTCCGGCGTACGTCGCGTCCGACGATTTTCACCAACACTAACACGAAACCAACGAATTAGGAAAGCACGCGTTCGCGATACGCGAGATCCCGAAGGATGGCGGTCGGGGCGAACGAACGTAGCACTCGCGGTTTTCCCGTGGCCGTTTACACGTTAATTGATGTTAGGGCAACCTCACCGGGATTGCTGACCCCTCGGGGTTACCGCAGCTCCTTGTCTCAGGGCGCCGGGGATATCTCCTTCCGCTCACGGCACTTCACTACTACGCGATACTTTTGCGGACTTTCTCGCAGACAACGTGACGCTTCGGCGGACGACCCAGAAGAGATCGAGCGGTCCGCTCGATGGGAAATCGAGAGCGCGCCCCTCCATGGGGGTGGCGCGGTAATTCGGCGTGGTGTCGCGACCAATCGGGGTCGACGTACGGCGGATCACGCGCGGGTGTTCGCCAATTTTCGGCGGGGCCTTCGAACGCTATCCTGCGTCCCATCGCCTGACGGATGATATCGCCCGGTGGTTTGTTCTCTCGGGCGGGGTTCCCGTCGTTGGCCGGTTTCCTCGCGGACCGGTGGGCGCTGGCCAGTCGCCCCCGGCCCCCTTAGAGGTCCGGTGTCGTTGCGGGTTACTCCTTGGTGGCCTCCTTGTGCCACGCGTGTCCGCCCCGCGCCCCGTGGCCGGATCACTCGCCCGTTTCGTGACGTCCTTGAGCAGCCTCTCGTCGTCTCCGGCACCGCTTGAGCCGTGGTCTCCCGCGTCCATCGTTGAGGCGCGGTGCCTCGGTGAGGTGCCGCGTTTTCATACAAAATAATAAACAAAAAAGAATAAGAATGCGCAATTATTTCCTTTCGGAGGCCCCCTGGAGATTCCGCGGTTGCTCCCCTGGGTCGTCCGCGGGCGCGACCCCGCGCCCTGTGACGGCGGCGGGGCGCTGCCACGTGCGGCGAACCGTCACGTCACAATATATATATAACGCAGCAGACTAGAAGTCTGACTAGACGACGGTAACATTGCACAAAGTGATTAACACAAGATGGCTAAGAGTATCAAATAGATTCTGATGCAAGTAAAAACAAGCGGAGAAGATCTTTAAAGGATGAAAAAGTGTCCGCTGATGTTATGTTGCTAGGAAGAGTATGCCAAAAACGTATTGAAGAAAGGCGAAAGGAGTGCATGTACATGGTAGTTCTGCAAGACGGAATATGAAAAGATTGTGATGAGGTAACAAGGCGATCAGATCTTCTCAGAGATGGGTCAAGAAGGGTGAAGAGCTCACTCAGGTATGATGGAGAGTGTAGAAAAAGGATGCGATACATCTGACAACCGAGAAAATATAACCTTCTATTTTCCACCAAAAGCCATCTCAATCGACGTCTATATGGCGTAATATGCTCATCTCGCCTTAGATCGAAAATAAATCTAATACAGCAGTTTACTAGTCTCTGCAGTTTGGTGTTCAACTCGCTACTTAAGCCGTGGTATACAAGACAACAATAATCTATATGAGGCATAATCAAGGTCATCACTAATTTAGTTCTCAATTCGGTGGAAAGTGAATTTCTGTTGAATTATAGTTTATGCAGTGCATAATGGACCCTTTGCGAGACATTCAAAACGTGTTTCCTCCAAGAAAGAGTAGACGTAAATACAACGCCCAAGTTCCTCACTTCACTCACAAAAGGAAGAGGGACTTGGTTTACAATAATAGGCGGTAAAAGACTACAATCAATATCCTTAACATAAGCTTGACTGCCATAAATAAGCACCTTGGATTTGGCAGGATTAAGTTTTAGACCGTTAGACTCAGCATAATCAAAAATAGCATTCGCATCCCTAGAAATTAACTCTAAACCATGACGAATGTCGGCCGGTAAGCACGAGAGATAAATTTGAATGTCATCAGCAAACATCATGTGATGTGCATACGACAAGACGCGACTAATATCGTTGATAAATAGAGAAAATAAAAGTGAGCCAAGCACAGAGCCCTGAGGGACACCGGAGGACGTAGATAGCCAATCAGAGAAATTACCAGCATCATCAACCACGGCCTGAGAACGGCCGGTTAAGTACGAGAATATCCAAGCAAGGACAGCGTCCGAGAAACCAATCTCTTTAAGCTTGATGAGCAAGCGCAGAGAGAGAGAGAGAGAGAGAGAGAGAGAGAGAGAGAGAGAGAGAGATTGATTGATTGATTTGTTTATTATGCCCGAGCATAGGCTAAGGGGCAAAGATACATAATAGCAAAGTATACAATATAATATAAAATAGTAGCAAAAGATAAGTAATAGCAAAATATACAGCAATGTTAAGAAATAGAAAGAACTAAGTAGCAGAAAATATCATGATATGTAGCTTAAAGACAATAGTTAACGTAGCATATACAATAATAATAGCAAAGTATACAATAGGATATAAAATAGTAGCAAAAGATAAATAATAGCAAAATATACAGCAAAGTTAAGAAATCGAAAGAGCTAAGTAGCAGAAAATATCATGATATGTAGCTTAAGAACAATAGTTAACGTAGTATATACAGTGTTTAAATTGGATTAAGTTAAAGTAAGCCATAATGATATAAAGCGACTACAGATTGATGTAACATACAGATTGATGTAACATACAGATTGATGTAACATACAGATTGATGTAGCATAAAAAATTTCGTTGAAAAGTGTAAATTATCTGAAATACTGCTGGCGAATTATAAATCAACGGAATTCAGTTGTTGTGCTCTCTCAAACAAAAGAACGAGTATAACCACGTAAATTAGACGAATGTAGAACTTACTAAGCCTAAAACGATTATATAGTTAAACATAAAGTGAAAAAGCTTATAAATCATTAAATATTTCATAGTTGTGAAAAAGAGAGGCTCGCATGTGCATATGTAGAACTTTCATTAAACCAAAAGCAATTGTCACGTTAAACGTAAAGTGAAAAAGCATGTAAATCATATTACATCTAGTGGTGAATAAGAGAGGCATGCATGTGCCGTCACAAATGTCAGAGTCAGCAAGATCGTCGGAAAAATATGAGTGAAGCCAGGTCGTGGAAGCTGAAGGAACACAGCCAGCATCAGCCGAGGGTCATTGAAGCCCTGCTAAATCAGCCTCAGAAGCAATCAATATGGGAGGCTGACCATGCACCCTCCGGACAAAAATCATTCCGTTCGTGCACCATACATGCTTGAAAGATAACTGCCTGGCCATAACTCGAGTCCGGCGCAACAATTTGTAAATATCCGTAGGAAGCAGTTTGTTTATATAAATTTGGCCGGGGAGATGTTTAGAGAAAACATCAAGGATAGTTAGTCGACGTTTGCGGCGCATAGCACTGAGAATATAGTCGCGAATCTGTTGAGACTTGAGTACTACAATTATCGATCGCTGAATGACAGCAGTGACAGCACGATCGGAGACAGAAACAGTGCTAGGCGCCGCGCCACGCTTCACAGACATCGCAGACACGCCGCTACCCCCCACGTCACGAGTCTCGAGAACATCAGAAACAAGCTGCGGTGTACCCAGCGCACGAAAAACACTAGAGACGAGCTGTACCGATGTGTCAGTCAGAGAACCCGGTATCCCGGAAATAATAATGTTCGCAAGACTCGAGACGCGGAAGGCTGCGGAACAAGATGAGGACCACTCAGATCACTCTTTAAATCGCACTTTAGTTCGTTCTTTAATTCACTTTTTAATTCGCTTCTTAATACGCTCTTTAAACGGCGCACTTCATTCGTAAGGGCAGCAGACTGCTGCTCCAACTCAGCAATACGCTGACTGTTGCGATCGACACTTTTCGCTATGCTGTTTAGCTGGTTCAGTTTGTCGTTAAGTTCACTAAATCGCGCATCGGACGACTCAACAAACGCAGAGAATCGCGCATCAGATGACTTTATCTGCTCGACAAGTTGACGTAAAAGCGCATTTGTTGTGTCATCACTCCTTAATTGCGGCATGATAGATGATGTGGCTACATCGGACGACTCAACAGATGCGGAGAATCGCGCTCCGGACGACTTCACCCGCTCAAGCAGCTGACGTAAAAGCGCATTTGTTGTGTCATTACTCCTTAATTGTGACATAATAGATGATATGACCACAGCGAGAAGTAGAACCAAAATGCAGAGCGGCAGTTCAGAGGGTAACAGTTGGTGGTGTGTATCAAAGCCCACAGATGTCGCCACATGAACAAGTAAGATGGTAATTCATGCGCTATCCCAAGATCAGGCGAAAGTGAGGTTAGAATGGGAAGTGAAATTGCACTCGAAGATATCCAGCACAGCAGTTGCAAGGAAAGAAAGATGAAATATCTATCTTAACAAGCAACAAAAAACCTGCTTAAACCTATAACAAAACGGCCCGAAGGCAGTTTACGGCAGAGATGGAGTTTACCGAAAGCCAGAGCAAGGAAACACAGCAACATGCGGTACTCACCAGAGAGAGAGAGAGAGAGAGAGAGAGAGAGAGAGAGAGAGAGAGAGATTGATTGATTGATTGATTGAGTTTATTATGCCCAAGCCGAGGCTAAAGGGCAAAGATACAAATAACAAGAGACATAGTATGTAACATAATAGTAGCCGAGTAGTAGAAAGAAAAGAAGTTACATATATGTTGCAAACTAATGTAAAACTTAAAACTAAAATATAAACTAAAAGAAAAAGCAAGAACAATAATCCGCAACTTAACCTAAACTAAAGCAAGAAACCTATTAGTATGCGCAGATAACTTAACCTAGACAATATATATATATAACGCAGCAGACTAGAAGTCTGACTAGACGACGGTAACATTGCACAAAATGATTAACACAAGATGGCTAAGAGTATCAAATAGATTCTGATGCAAGTAAAAACAAGCGGAGAAGGTCTTTACAGGATGAAAAAGTGTCTGCTGATGTTATGCTGCTAGGAAGAGTATGCCAAAAACGTATTAAAGAAAGGCGAAAGGAGTGCATGTACATAGTAGTTCTGCAAGACGGAATATGAAAAGATTGTGATGAGGTAACAAGGCGATCAGATCTTCTCAGAGATGGGTCAACAAGGGTGAAGAGCTCGCTCAGGTATGATGGAGAGTGTAGAAAAAGGATGCGATACATCTGACAACCGAGAAAATATAACCTTCTATTTTCCACCGAAAGCCATCTCAATCGACGTCTATATGGCGTAATATGCTCATCTTGTCTTAGATCAAAAATAAATCTAATACAGCAGTTTACTAGTCTCTGCAGTTTGGTATTCAACTCGTTACTTAAGCCGTGGTAGACAAGACAACAATAATCTATATGAGGTATAATCAAGGTCATCACTAATTTAGTTCTCAATTCGGTGGAAAGTGAATTTCTGTTGAATTTTATTTTATGCAGTGCATAATGGACCCTTTGCGAGACATTCAAAACGTGTTTCCTCCAAGAAAGAGTAGACGTAAATATAACACCCAAGTTCCTCACTTCACTCACAAAAGGAAGAGGGACTTGGTTTACAATAATAGGCGGTAAAAGACTACAATCAATATCCTTAACATAAGCTTGACTGCCATAAATAAGCACCTTGGATTTGGCAGGATTCAGTTTTAGACCGTTAGACTCAGCATAATCAAAAATGGCGTTCGCGTCCATAGAGATCAACTCCAAACCATGACAAATTTCGGTCGGAGAGCACGAGAGATACACTTGAATGTCATCAGCAAACATCATGTGATGTGCATACAACAAGACGCGACCAATATCGTTAATAAATAGAGAGAATAAAAGTAGGCCAAGCACGGAGCCCTGAGGGACACCGGAGGACGTAGATAGCCAATCAGAGAAGTTACCAGCATCATCGACTACGGCCTGAAAACGGCCGGTTAAGTAAGAAAACATCAAGTAAGGACAGCGTCCGAGAAACCAATCTCCTTAAGCTTGATGAGCAAGCGCAGATGTGGAACCGTGTCAAATGCCTTACTAAAATCAAAGAGGATCATGATTGTGATAAGTCTATTATCAATCCCCTCTTTAATATCGTCGCAAACACGTAGAAGTGCAGACTGAGTGTTGTGACCCGGTCGATATGCGGACTGCCTAGGATTCAAGATACCATGTTCAGTTAAGTAGTCAGTAATTTGTGAGGCGACGATCTTCTCAAGTATCTTAGAGAGTTCAGGCAGATTGGCTATCGGTCTCGTGTCGGACGGGGATAGTGGAATACGAATCTTCGAGAGAGGGCGGATAAGCGCTCGCTTCCACTGAGACGGAAATACAGATGTTTATAATGAGCGGTTAAATTGAGCAGTAAAATACGTTGAAATCGTAGGCCAAGCAATACGCAAAATATAAAGCGGAATTCCATCAGAACCAGACGCATAAGAGTGAAGTGGTCCAACAGAAATGAGTTTAAAAATCATGCCAGGCGTTATGTCGGAGAAAACAAACTCTGGGCGTTGAAATGGACGGGCAACCAGAGCAATGGCGGAAATAAAGTCAGCATACAAGCAAGGCGACTGAGCGTTAGAAACTGAAACGTAAAATGAATTTAATTGATTAGGTGTAAAAAAACGTAAAGGAAAAACTAAGGATGATTTAACAAGACCCAAACGAGCCAGTCCTCTCCATAATTTACCAGGATCAGTGATGTTTTTAAGAGAATTGAATTGAAACTCGCTTTTGGCACGCCTTATATCAATATTAAGCCGATTACGAAAAAGTCTATAGGTGGCGTAACCGAGCAAACTATTAGAGCGCTTTGCCTGCTTGTATAGCTGATTACACGTACAAAGCCTGGTTTTAAGTTCGACCGTGAGCCACCGTGCAGGGGGCTTCCTGATAACAAATACCCGCTCAGGAGCAAAAACATCAAGCGACCCAAGCAAAGTATCAGACAGCACCGCGCAGAGTCCCTCAACACCAGAAACACTCGGCCAGTCAACAAGCCCGACACAACTACCATCAGTAATCCCTCGAATGCACGCCAGAAAATCAGTACTCTCAGTGATAGACTGAAGATGGTCACGAAACTCATCACCATCAATGGCTCTATAACTGCGCCTTAAAATATTACGCTCAATCGGTAAGAACATACCGAGTGAAAGCGACAGCTCGATGAGATCGTGACCGGCTATGAACGGGCATTCGGATTTGGCAAACGTTAAGATCTTTTCACCGTCATCCACCGCGAGAACATCCAGCCACGTGTCAGAAGTGGCAGTGTGATGTGTAGCATCGGAGGGTACAATAAACATTGAAATGCCCGACATAAGTTCGCGTAAATAATTCGCCTCAAAACTCGTCGAGAGGAGGTCACAGTTAAAGTCACCGCCAATTATTATGTTTTTATATAGATGCGATACACTCGTAAGTGTATCAACGAATTCGTGTAAAAGGAGACCTTTAGGTCTTCTGTAGACAGACGCGAATAAAACTGTCTCATTAGTAGGTGCACGGATTTCGATAATGAGATATTCTGGAGAGTTAATGTCAACACCCGTAGAAGCGGCTATAACTCTGACCCTCAACGAATTATGGACAAAGCAGGCGACACCCCCGCCTCGTCTACTCAAACGATCATTTCGGATTAAAAAATAGCCATCTAAAGCCACCAAAGCATCAGAAACGTCCGAATGCAGCCATGTTTCCGATACCGAAATGACATGAAATAAGTGAGTAGCAAAATGAACTCTAATTAAATCTATATGTCCCCGAAGGGAGTTAGCATTAAATTGAGCTACGCGAAAATGAGCAGACGAGACAGATTTACAATGTGTATCGGTTGACAACAGTTGGTCAGACAATAACTGGTCGGAACGTGCACGTCAAACGAGCTTTACAAGATCAGCCTCAGAATTGACCTGAATAACAGGCTCAACATCAGAGTGTCTGACACGAATGCGACCCTCTTTTACCCAGATATATTTATAAGACTTTTCTCTAACAACGCGTTTAGCTCGCTGCAACAAATCGTATTTTTCCTTGGGCAGAAACTCGTTCACATGCACGCTCCGATCAGAGCCGTTATCGCAAACATCCTTCTGCTTTAGCGTACGTCGTGCTCGCTTCCTGGAAATGACCGCATCGCGTACCGCACCAGAGGCTAAGGTAACAATAAAAGAACTGGTCGAAGAGACCGGTACGGTCCGGTCACTAGCTGCCACCGGCTGAGGCTTACGTATCACTGGTCTAACGTCAAGAATGTGACACGCTAGCTCGGGGACATCGAGAGTAGAGAATACGTTCTTAACACATGCCGAGGGGGTAATAGACATTGCCGAGAGAGAGAGAGAGAGAGAGAGAGAGAGAGAGAGAGAGAAAGAGAGGGAGAGGGAGAGGGAGAGGGAGAGGGAGAGGGAGAGAGTTTGAGTTTGAGTTTGAGTTTGTTTATTATGCCATAGTCAAGACTTTAGGCAAGTAATGAATAATACAAGTATATGTGTAATAAGCAAGAGCAAATTACAAAAGACAAAAATTGGAATAAGTAAGAACTAAAAAGAAAAGACGCAGTGTGATAACAGCAATAAAGCAGAAAGCAAAAGTGGAAACAATGAAGATAAGAATGACAATAAAGCAAAAGATAATGATATTATTTCCTCCTCAGCCAATGCTTCACGACTTATTATAAAACAAAATAATTCGAGTGAAACACGTTTGAATATACATAACTAATAAGATAATATTGCGTCATATAACCAAAATTTCGTTGAAAAAAAATGTAAATTATCTGAGATACTGCTGAAGAATTATAAATCAACGAAATTCAGTTATTGTGCTCTATCAAACAAAAGAACAAGTATAACCACGTGAACTAGACCAATGTAGAACTTACTTAAGCACAAAACGATTATAATGTTGAACATAAAGTGAAAAAACTTATAAATCATTAAATATATAAATCATTAAATATGTTGAACATAAAGTGAAAAAGCTTATAAATCATTAATTCATCGTGGTGAAATAGAGAGGCTCGCATGTGCATATGTAGAACTTTCGTTAAACAAAAGCGATTGTCACGTTAAACGTAAAGTGAAAAAGCAAGTAAATCATGTTACTTATAGTGGTGAATAAGAGAGGCATGCATGTGCCGTCACAAATGTCAGAGTTAACAAGATCGTCGGAAATATATAAGTGAAGCCAGGCCATAGAAGCAGAAGGAACACAGCCAGAATCAGCCAAGGGTCATTGAAACCCTGCTAAATCAGCCTCAGAAGTAATCAATATGGGAGACTGACCATGTGCCTTGCGGACAAAAATCATTCCGTTCGAACACCATACATGTTTGAAAGATAACTGCCTGGCCTTTACTCGAGTCCGGCGCAACAATTTGTAAATATCCGTAGGAAGCAGTTCGTTTATATAAATTTGGCCGGGGAGATCTTTAGAGAAAACATCAAGGACAGTCAGTCGACGTTTACGGCGCATAGCAGAATATAGTCTGAGAATATAGTCGCGAATCTGTTGCGACTTAAGTACAACTATTATAGATCGCTGTCTGACAGCAGTGACAGCACAATCAGAGGCAGAAACAGTGCTAGGCGCCACACCACGCATCGCAGACATCGCAGACACTTCACTACCACCCACGTCACGAGTCTCGAGAACATCGGAAGCAAGCTGCGGTGTACCCAGCGTGTGAAGAACATTAGAGACAATCTGTTCGTATGTGTCGGTCAGAGAACCTGGTGTCCCGGAAATAATAATATCCGATGTTCGCAACACTCGAGACGCGGAAGGCTGCGGAGCAAGATAAGGACCACTCAGATTACTCTTTAAATCGCGCACTTCATTCGCAAGAGCAGCACACTGCTGCTCTAGTTCAGCGATACGCTGACAGTTCCGATCGACACTTTTAGCGATGATGCTCAACTGATTCAGTTTGTCAAACAGTACAGCGTTGGTGCGCCGTTGGTCCTCAACAAATGCGGAGAATCGCGCATTGGACGACTTCAACTGCTCGATCAGCTGACGCAAAAGCACATTTGCTGTGTCATCAGTCCTTGATTGTAGCATGGTTGATGAGGTGATTACAGCAAAGAGTAGAACCAAAATGCAGAGCAGCAGTTCCGAGGGTGACAGTTGGAGGTGTGTATCAAAGCCCACAGATGTCACCACATGAACAAATCGGATGGTAATACGTGCGCAATCCCAAGATCAGGCGAAAGTGAGGTTAGAATGGGAAGTGAAATTGCACTCCAAGATATCCAGCACAGCAGTTGCAAGGAAAGAAAGATGAAATATCTATCTCAACAAGCAACGAAAAACCTGCTTAAACCTGTAACAAAACGGCCCGAAGGCAGTTTACGGCAGAGATGGAGTTCGCCGAAAGCCAGAGCAAGGAAACACAGCAACATGCGGTACTCACCAGAGAGAGAGAGAGGGAGAGAGAGGGGGAGAGAGGGAGAGAGAGGGAGAGAGAGGGAGAGAGAGGGAGAGAGAGGGAGAGAGGGAGAGAGAGGGAGAAATTGATTGATTGATTGATTGATATTTATTATGCCCAAACATAAGCTATAGGGCAAAGATACAATACAGCAAAGACACAGAATGCAACATAGTATTGATTCAGAAGGAAAGTAAAAGCATGACAATTATATTGCATACTGAGTAATACTTAAAACTAATGCTTAACTAAAGAACTACTGCAACGCAAAATAAACTATGATAATAACTGTATAGTATGCCGCAACGCAAAATAACCTAAGATAATAACCGAATAGTATGCCATTTGGAGCAAGACTACTTAAAACTAACGGAAAAGTATTGCACAAACAAAGAGAGACTACCAGTCACTCTAATTCAGACGAAAACAGAAACGCACGCAGAAGACACTTGAAGGATGCAAGAGACGAAGCCGATGTAATATTGCCCGGAAGAGAGTGCCAGAAATAAATGGACGAAAGCTGGAAGGAGTTTCTGTAAGTGACTGTTGTATGCATTGGAATATGAAAAATGTGAGTTGAGGAAGTAGCTAATCGTTCAGATCTCCTAAGCGATGAGTCAACAGGTGTAAATAGCTCACTTAGATACACAGGTGAGGACATGTGAAGTATGCGATACATCTAAGAAAATACAGTCGTCTGTTTTTGACTGAAAGCCATCCCAAGCGGCGTCTGTACGGAGTAACATGCTCATCCCGTCGCAAGTTGTAAACAAACCTGATACAGCAATTCGCGAGTCTCTGTAGTTTGGTGTTGAGTTCATCGCTCAGGCCATGATAAACGAGACAGCAATAATCCAAATGAGGTAGAACCAATGTCGTCACAAGCTTAATTCTAAGCTCAGTTGAGAGAGAATTCTTATTAAACTTAAGCTTGTATAACGACCAGTGGACTTGATAAGAGAGAGGGAGAGAGAGGGAGAGAGAGGGAGAGAGAGGGAGAGAGAGGGAGAGAGAGAGGGAGAGAGAGGGAGAGAGAGGGGGAGAGAGGGAGAGAGAGGGAGAGAGAGGGAGAGAGAGGGAGAGAGAGGGAGAGAGAGGGAGAGAGAGGGATTGATTGATTGATTGATTTGTTTATTATGCCCGAGCATAGGCTAAAGGGCAAAGATAGAACAATAGCAAAGTATACAATATAATATAAAATAGTAGCAAAAGATAAATAATAGCAAAATATACAGCAAAGTTAAGAAATAGAAAGAGCTATATATAAGTAGCAGACAATATCATGATATGTAGCTTAAGAACTAATAGTTAACGTAGTAAAACAATGAAATACAATAGCAGTAAGAAATAGTACTAACAATAAGTAACAGGAAATATCCAGATACGTAAAGCAAGAACTGATAAGTAGCGAAATATAAAGCTTTTTTTTTTTTTTTTTTTTTTTTTTTTTTTTTTTTTGTTGACGCAGGGAAATCTTCCACTACTGGGATCCCGAGAGCTAATAGGCTTCCGGTTTGCCCAGTAGCCCCCCGTTTGACAGGGGGGAAGACCCCCTCAGACCCCGGGGAGGGCCCGAGGGGAGTGTGGGATTGCATAGCGTGCACATCGCCCGCGATACTGCATGCATGCCCTGCCCACTAAAACCCTGCGGGTGTCCTACCTGGCATCGCTGGGGAGTGCCCGGGAACATTGATTATTGCGTCCGGTGCACTCCCCGATGCCGAGCCTTTCGGCTCCCAGCGCTGAGCCTTTGGGGCTATGTGGCTCAGCGAGCCAATATATCTGTTTGCGGCGGGGTGTGGACACCACCTACCCCGCCGTCCCTCTCGTTGTTATGGGAGTCTATGGGTCGACGCCCCGGAGTCCCCGCCGGGGCGTCGACCTCCCATCCTCCGGGCGCTTTCCCCATCGGGGAAGGCGCACGGAGGTACGGCACCACTCCTGCTGCCCCTTTGTGGGCAGCGGTGCTCCCCCCGGCGTCGTAATCGGGCAGGGGGGGCGGGCGGGCCCCGTTCCCAAGGAAGCGGGGACCCGCAAATATCCCTTTTGGGATGGGTCCGTCGACAAAGCGGGGGGGGGGGGGAGAGGGGCTCACATCCCCCAGCGGCGACGGGCCCCCCCGAAAGGGGGCGGATAAAAAACAACGCCGGACGGAGAGCGGGCTAGTACGGGCCCGCCGTCGCCCCGGTGTTCCCCCGTTAACGGGGGGAGCGGGCCTCCAACGAGTGGTAAGGCCCGCGGCAACCAAGACAGACCTCCGCCGGCCTTCATCCGCCCCCTTCCTACCGTCATCTGTCCTCCTCGTCTGAAGAGGAGGACAGGACACGCGGACCACAGCGCCGTTTAGGCGGCAACCGTGGCCCGCTGTCATCCTCACTACTGCCGCCGCCGCCCGAACAACGGCGCAACGCCCGCCGCCGCGTCAACGGCGGCGACGGCCGCCCCAAATCCACCGCGCTCCCCGCCCTGTTCCGGGCCACGGCCCGGGGGGCGCCCGCTCGCGTTGGGCGGCGGCGCCGGTCGCGCCGCCGCAGCCGTCGCGGCGGCGGCAGCCACTCGTCGTCGCCGTCCTCACTGTCAGTAGGGGGGTTTTCTTCCCCCCTCCTGCTCCTTTCCGCCTCCTCTTTGGCGGACATTACCTGACCACAAAAGGTCAGGAATGCCCGCCATTTGTCCTCCCCCCCGACCATCGCCGCCACGACAGCCGGGAGGGAGAGGTCGTTACCGACCGCGTTCATCAGGACACGGCGCTGTTCCGACCACGCTGGACAGAACTCCAGCGTGTGCTGCGCCGTGTCCCTCTCCTCGTCGCAGTGGTGACACCGCGTGGTGGCCTCCTTCTTTATGCGACACAGGTACTCGCCAAAACATCCGTGGCCTGTGAGCACCTGTGTCGCATGGTACGAGAGTCTCCCGTACCCCCGACTGCCCAGCCATTCGGCTAGGCAGGGTCGGACGGCGTCGACGGTCCTTTTGCCGGCGAGAGTCGGATCAGTTAGATACTCCCGCCATCTGGCCAGAAGGGCCGCCCTCTCCTGGAGCCTTACGGCCCGACGAACCCTGTTCGTGATTGGGATCCCCCCAGCCCGCAGCTCTTTGGCGCGCCGATGTACCTCGGCGCGCTGTCTGGCCGCGAGCTCCAAGGGGGGGAGCCCGGACAGGGTCGTCGCCGCTGCGTGCGAGACGGTGCGGTACGCCCGTGACACTCTTTGGGCTACCGGGCGCTGCACTCGGCGTAGTATCGCCTTGATGCGCCCAGAGCCCTCCGCCTCTGGGACCCACACCGGGGCCCCGTAGAGTGCCACGGCGTGCACCGTCTCGGCGTAAAGCCGGCGAGCACGACCGCTCGCCCCTCCCAGGTTCGGCATAAGCCTTGCGAGGCTGTTAGCCACGCCGAGAACCCTGGGAGCCAGGCGAGCAAAGTGCTCGCCAAAGCTCCAGGTGCCGTCCAACCAGAGGCCCAGAAGTTTCATCTGGGCCCCCACGGGGATACAAGTACCCTCAACCATTATGTGGGCCACGGGTGGCCTTGTTCCCCGGAAGCAGCGGCGGTCGTAAAAATAGACCGCCTGCGTCTTCTCGGGGGCCACCCTTAGGCCCACCCTCCTCATTGCGGCCACCACGCAGGCCACCGCGACGTCGGCCCTACGTCGGGCCTCATCCCAGTTGTCGCCCTCGACCCCCAGGAAGGTGTCGTCGGCAAACCCGCTCAGCCAACACCCCGGGGGCAGGGCGGCACGCAGGACGGCGTCGTATGCCAGGTTCCACAATAGGGGGCCGAGCACCGACCCCTGTGGAACCCCCCCGCACAACGGTCCTCACCCTCAGCGCACCATCCCGGTTTACGTAGGCCAATCTCCTGTCCCGGAGATAACCATACATCACGGCCGTGAGGTAAGGGGGGACGCGGTGACGCTCGAGCGCCCCCCTTATGACCCTCCAGGGCAGGGTGTTGAAGGCGTTCGCCACGTCGAACGAAACGCCCAGCAACACCCCGCCCGCCTCCGCCACGGCCTCCGAAAGGGTTCGGATGCGTTCGATCGCATCCACTGTGGACCGGCCCTCCCGGAAGCCGTACTGGTCCGGCGACAAGTCCGGACCAGTCCGGGACAGGTGCCGGACGAGGCGGTCGGCAATTATGCGCTCAAAGAGCTTGCCCACCTCGTCCAGCAGGCAGATTGGCCTGTACGCCGAGAGTGAGTCGGCGGGTCGTCCTGCCTTCGGGATGAGGACCAGTTTGGCCATCTTCCACTCCCGGGGAAACCGGCCTCCCCTGAGGCACCGAGTATACAGCGCACACAGGTGTTCGGCCAGTTCCCCCACGGCCAAGGACCATGCTTTTCCCGGGACGCCATCGGGCCCCGGAGCCTTGCCGGCCTTCAAGCGCTTGATTGCCCTTGCCAGCTCGGCTGTCTGGACCCCGAGCTCCTCCTCGTCCCATTCTATCTCGGGCGGGGCGGGACCCCCGTAGTTCCTCTCTTCCGGGTCATCCGGAAAGAGGGTCCCGACCACCTCCTCGAGAAGCTCCGGGTCCAGGGTCTCCGTCGCTGGGGGCGCCCAGGCTCTGAGTTTGTTCAGAACCATCTGATAGGGGCGCCCCCATGGATCCCCCTCCAGGGCCCTCAGCAGCTCATCCCATGCTCGGTCCTTGGCCGCCTTAATCGCCCCGGAGAGGGCCCGTCTGGCGGAGCGGTAACCCTCTCCGGCCTCCTCGAGTCGGTGCGGGTCCCGGCTCCTCCGGGCCCGCAACCAGACTCTCCTGGCGTGGACGGAGGAGCGCCGTAGCTCGGCGATCTCCTCCGTCTACCAGTACGACGCTCGACGCGGACGAGGCTTGGATCGGGGCATACCCGCGTCACACGCGGTGGCCATCACTTCCCCGATCCATCTGGCTGCCTCATCCACGTCTTCGAAGGCGTCTGGTGAGGCGCCCTCAAACCACACTGAGGCCTGGATCGCGGCCCTGAACATGTCCGGGTCCAGTTTCCCCAATGCCCACCTCGGGAAGCTTCGCGCCGCCTCGCGGCGGCGGGCCAGCACCTCCGAGGGGGTGACCGAGAGGACCATCTCTATGTAGCGATGGTCCGACAGAGTCTCCACCTCCTCGGCCACCTTCCACCCCGTGATGCGGCGCGCGGCGGGGGGCTTCGCCCACGTGATATCTACAATGGAGCCCCCCCGATGTCGCACACAGGTCTGCACGGACCCCGCGTTCAATACGCAGAGCCCGAGGCCCGCCGCCCATCTCTCGAGAATCCTTCCCCTGGCATCGGTGACCGGCGACCCCCATAACGCCGACTTGGCGTTAAAGTCGCCGGCCACCACGACCGGGCCGGGAAGGACCCTCGACACGCAGCCCCAGAGGCTGTCGAGGGACGCCTCAAACCGGGCAGCTGTCACGTTGGGGGATATATACACCCCCACAACCGTGACGCCGCCCCATTTGACGGAGACAAACCCGTCGCCCGTCTCAAGACGAGTGCAGGCGACGGGGGTCTCCGTCATCCGCCACGTTATGGCTACGGAGCCGCACCGGTCTACCGCCCAGCACGGGTGGTCCGGCGGCACCCGGTACGGCTCCGCAGCCACCCCCAGGCCACTGCCGCGCTCTGCCATCGTGTGCAGAAAAACGTCCTGGGCGGCGCGGCAGTGGTTGAGGTTTGCTTGTAGGATCCTCTGAGCCATTACTTAATATACCCCGGCCTGAGGTCCTCCTCCTCCTGCACCGCCTCCCGATCGTTATCAGGTTGCGTCCCCGTTACAGCCGGGGACTCTGCACCCTCGCCCCGCGCGGAAGGCGGCGCCTCCATGGGCAGCGGCAGCGGTGGCGGGGCCTCCCCGTCGCTCTTCTTCCTTCTCTGAGGGAGCGGTTGCTGCTCATCGCTGCTACTACCGTCCCCCAACCGCCCCGCCGCCGCCGTCGCCCTCTTTTTGGGCAACTTTATGGAGACCGTCTCCACGCTGGTAATGGTCGGGAGGCGCGAGGGCACGGCCTCCACCTCCATCGCTTCGTCCTCGGCGGCCCCTCCTCGGGAGGGTGGTGGTCTCGTCGCGGTGGCCCTGCTGCCAGGTTTGGCCTTACGCCTGGCCGGGCCGCAGGCCCCGCTTCCCGCCCTGTGTCCAGACGGCCTCCCGAGATCGGCGCAAACCGGACAACAGGGCGTTGCCCCGCAATCTCGGGCTCTATGGCCTTCCTCGCCGCACCGATAACATCGGGTGCTGCGGTCCGCGGCGCTGGTGCAGCTCGCCCTAACATGGCCTCCCTCCAGGCATCTGAAGCACTGGAGCGGGCGCGCCCCTAGCGGCTGCACCCTGACCGCGAACCAGGCCCCACGTGGAGTTTGGCACCCCCACCGCTGATGGCGTTGGCCGCCGTCAGGGGGCACCTCACCCAGGCGGTCCCCAGGCCATTCGGTCCTCTCCTCCGCGGCCCTACCTGTACCTGAACAGGCAGACAGCCGCCGGCCTCGGCCACCGCGGCCGCCAGCTCCTCCGTCGTTATCGAGTCTTCTATGTCCAGGACCCGGACCTCGCCTGTTTTCACGGGCCTGGACACTTTGACTCCCTTCCTTCCGACGAACAGCGCCGCCATGCGATTGGCGAGCGCGTCCGCCTTGGCGGCACCATCCGTTCCGGGGACCTCGATTAGGAGGGCCCCGGTTTGTGCCCTCTTCGGCCTGAGGCCGCCCTCGATACCCAGCTCCGTGAGGGAGATACTACGTCGAGCCTCTCTCATTAGCTCTTCGTAGTCCCCCCCGGAGCTGGTGAGGGTAACCGCCGCGGTGCGTGGCGGTTTCCTTTTCCCGGCCCCGCGCCCTTTGCCGAGTTTGGCCTGGCCTGCTGTCCCGGCTTGCGGGGCTTTAACGGCGGCGGCGCTCCGCCGAGCGGGGTCTTTCTTCCCCGCGGCGGCCCCGCTCGCCGCCTGCGCCGCTTGCCTCCTTGCCGCTTTGGCCGCTCCCCCCCTCCTCACCACCGCCGCCCAAGTATTGGGCTCATCGGCGGCACTTGTGGAGGGGGTAGGGCCGACCCTGTCGAGCCGCGCCCCCGCTGAGGGGCCGGGGCCATCGGTAGTGGTCGCCCCGATTTTTGGCCCCGCCGCCGGTGTTGGCGACGGCGGCGGCGGCGGCCACGGATCCCCCTCTTTTGACGGCGGCGGTCGCCACAGGCTCGGTCCTCCTCGCCTTTTTCCCCTTGGCGGGGACTTCCGCCTTCATGGCCCTTGTCCCCGCCCCGCGGGCAGCATCCTTCCTCGGGGAGGGGAGTGTCGCACCAAATTTTCCCCCCATCGGGCCCAATATACCCGGGGCCGTGTGCCGCATTCTCTCCATCATTTCGGAGAACATCACCCTCATCTGATTTGTAATCTTGAAGGTGATCCTCTCCTCAATGGATTGCTCGGCGGATGCCGCCCGCATCGGCGGGACCGCGGAGTCGAGCAGGGCCGGCTTTTTCCCACCCAGGGAGGGCCTATATGCCGCCGGCATACCCTCCCTCTGGATGGTGGCCAGCACCCCTAGCCTCCTCTCCTCCACCGTCCCCTCCACCGTTTCTATTTCCTCGGAGGAGGAGGAGGGCAGGATGGGCTTAGCGCTCGTTTTCGCCCTTCTCGCGCGCAACCCCACCCCGGGCGAGTCCGGGCGGGCACCCGACGGAATCGGAGGTGGCACAACCTCCACCTCCATGGGCGTCTCCCTTGTTCGGGATTGCCGGAGGTCTTCCATCATCGCCTGGAGTCTTCTGTTTTCCTCCCTGAGGACGGCGACCTGCTCCCGCAGTTCCTCCACCTCGACGTCCCTAACGGCATCTTTCTGCTGGCCCATTCTCTCGACCATTTGCGTCACGGCTGCCGTGATTGTGGCAGCCGCGCTGTTGAGACAGCCCTTATCCGTTCCCCTTAGGCTGGCCGCCGTGGTGCAGACCTTGTCGATGGTGCGTATCTCATCGAGGATCCGCACCGTGAGGTCAGCCATGGGCGCCATTCGCAGCTCCTCCAACATTTCCCTCTCCTTAGCCTTACGGTTCCTGGAGAGGGAGGGAGCCACCGCGGGGTCCGACAGGTCCTTGACCCTCCTCGCTTCTTTCTCCTCCTCTTTCGCGGCGAGGCGAATCTTTTTGGCCTCGTATTCGCCAGTAGTTACAGGCCTTTCCCTCGTCCTGGAGGTGCTCCTGGCCCGCGACCCACCATCCTCAGCGTTTGTGTGGACGGAGATATCCGTCCCGCACGAGCGGACCGATGTCCGCGAGCCGGCCGACCTCAACCTCTCCCTCACGGGCTCGGGGCCGGTTCCCCCCGCGGCGCAAGACGCCCGCGAGCCGACGGACGCGGACCTCTCCCAGATGGGCCCGGCCCCGTTGGTGGGCTCGGGTCTAACCTCGTCCAACGCCCTATCCAGGCTCCTATGTAAGCCGCCTATTTTCTCCCCAGTTGTTTGAATCCGGGGAACGTAAACGGCAAGGATTCTGCCCCCACCATCTAAGGCAGACGGGGAGGCCGCCCGCAACCCAGGGGCACCACCCGACCGCGTTTCCGAAGCGCTCCTATCCCTAGCGCTTTTTGGCCCTCCAGCCGTCGGTTTGACGGTCCTGGAGGGCCTATCCTTGCCCGCCTCCTTCTTGGAGGCACCGAGTCCCTCGCCAGTCGGCGTAGCCGTCCTGGGGGACCTGACTTTTTTCTCCTCCTCTTGGGGTTGGGAGACTCCGGACTTCTTTTCGACATTTTTAGTCACTAATTTTCTTTTATTGTTCATTTTTCATATGTGTATCCCTCCCTTTCTCACGTCTCATGTGCCTGTGTGTGAGTGTATGTGTACGTGTGCACGGGTCCGCAAGGCCCCATACCGGGGGGTCCGGGAGGCCCAGGAGCATCGAGCGCGCGAAGGACAGTGGCCTCGGCGGTGGCCCCCGCGAGAACGAGCACGGTCCCATCCGGTCACCAACCGGCAGTACTCGCCCCCGCGAGATTATTCGCCCGCTGGTGGGGCAGCCAGGTCATGCTGGTTAAGCCGACCCGGGCCCCTGTACTATCGGGCGCCCAGGGAATGTCGAAACCCTGTTTAACCGCTGTACCCTCTGCCACGACGCGCGCACGACAACCCGAGCCCCCGGAGGCCCCGGCGGTAGCCCGCGGACCCGATTGTGAGTGTAATGTGTAGTGTGTGAGTGTGAGTATGGTTTGATTTCGGGGTTTTCCTTCCCCTAGGCCGGTTGCTAAAGAGCTGTCGAGCCCGGCCTGCCCGCCCCTCACTGCTGCCAAGGCAGCCGAACCGTCCGAGCCGCGAAGCGGCCCGGGCGGTCCATCGTCCCAGGTCGCCTGGCCCCGACCTCGGAATACGTCCGAGCGGCCCAGACAACCCTCCACCCCTCACGGACCGTGGGACCACGTCCCCGGTGTGCAGCCGTGAGTGTGGGTTCCTCCCCGCCCCTGATCCCGGACCATGTCCGAGACCCGGGACGAGAAGGGTAATCCCGCTCTCTTTCCCTGCCGGAGCACCGGCGTGCAATGGGTCCGAAGAGCGGGATCTTCCCCTCCCTCTCAGCGGGACGGCATCCCTGCCCGCTTCGAGACGGGGGTACCCCCTGCCCCAAACCCCACCCCGTGGCGCGGTGGGAGGTGCGAGCTCCCCCCTAACGGCCCCGGCCGGCCGGGCGATTTTTATAGAGGCCGCCCACCTCGCGGACCCTGAAAAGGGCCCCCCGGTTTTCGCCAGCCTCGCGGCTGACGGAGATTACGGTCTGTGGTGTGCTCTTGGACCCCGATCCTCGCCACCGGGCTCTCCCGACGGTCCTAGGCCGCCGGTACTACCCCAGTGGGTCAACGGATCAAAGGGGAGCCCCCTCACCCGGTACCCAACGAATTGGGTACCTTCGTCAAGGTGGCACACCGTCGAGGGGGAGCGAAATATAAAGCTAAGAATGTAAAGCTTAAGAACTAAATTAAAATTACGCAACGCACAATTTAGTTTAATTTAGTATTAAGTAGCGGGAAATATCCCGATACGCAAAGCAAGAACAAAAAAGTAGCGAATTATACAGCTAAGAATGAAAGCTAAGAATTTCGTTGAAAAGTGAAATTATCTGAAATACTGCTGAAGAATTATAAGTCAACGAAATTCAGTTATTGTGCTCTCTCAAACAAAAGAACAAGTATAACCACGTAAACTAGATCAATGTAGAACTTACTTAAGCATAAAACGATAATAATGTTGAACGTAAAGTGAAAAAGCTTATAAATCGTTAAATATTTCATCGTGGTGAAGAAGAGAGGCTCGCATGTGCATATGTAGAACTTAGTCAACAAGATCGTCGGAAATATATAAGTGAAGCCAGGTCGTAGAAGCAGAAGGAACACAGCCAGCATCAGCCGAGGGTCATTGAAGCCCTGCTAAATCAGCCTCAGAAGTAATCAATATGGGAGGCTGACCATGTGCCTTGCGGACAAAAATCATTCCATTCGTACACCATACATGTTTGAAAGATAACTGCCTGGCCTTTACTCGAGTCCGGCGCAACAATTTGTAAATATCCGTAGGAAGCAGTTCGTTAATATAAATTTGGCCAGGGAGATCTTTAGAGAAAACGTCAAGGACAGTCAGTCGACGTTTACGGCGCATAGCACTAAGAATATAGTCGCGAATCTGTTGAGACTTAAGTACTGCAATTATAGATCGCTGTCTGACGGCAGTGACAGCACGATCGGAAACAGAAACAGTGCTAGGCGCCGCACCACGCATCGCAGACCCCGCAGACACGCCGCTACCCCCAACGTCACGAGTCTCGAGAACATCAGAAACAAGCTGCGGCGTACCCAGCGCACGAAAAACATTAGAGACGAGCTGTTCCGATGTGTCAGTAAGAGAACCCGGTATCCCGGAAATAATAATATCCGATGTTCCCAAGACTCGAGACGCGGAAGGCCGCGGAACAAGATGAGGACCACTCAGAACACTCTTTAATTCACACTTTAGTTCACTCATTAATTCACTTTTTAATTCGCTTTTCAATTCGCTCCTTAAACCGCGCACCTCATTCGTGAGAGCAGCACACTGATGCTCCAACTCAGCAATACGCTGACTGTTGCGGTCGACACTTTTAGCTAAGCTATATAGCTGATTAAGTTTGTCGTCTAAAGCGGAGAATCGCGCATTGGATCGCGCTTCGGACAACTTTATCTGCTCGACAAGTTGACGTAAGAGCGCATTTGTTGTGTCATCACTCCTTAATTGTGACATAATAGATGATATGACCACAGCGAGAAGTAGAACCAAAATGCAGAGCGGCAGTTCAGAGGGTAACAGTTGATGGTGTGTATCAAAGCCCACAGATGTCGCCACATGAACAAGTCAGATGGTAATTCATGCGCTATCCCAAGATCAGGCGAAAGTGAGGTTAGAATGGGAAGTGAAATTGCACTCGAAGATATCCAGCACAGCAGTTGCAAGGAAAGAAAGATGAAATATCTATCTTAACAAGCAACAAAAACCTGCTTAAACCTGTAACAAAACGGCCCGAAGGCAGTTTACGGCAGAGATGGAGTTCGCCGAAAGCCAGAGCAAGGAAACACAGCAACATGCGGTACTCACCAGAGGGAGAGAGAGGGAGAGAGAGGGAGAGAGAAGGATTGATTGATTGATTGATTCCTTATTATGCCATAGTCAAGACTTTAGGCAAGTAATGAATAATACAAGTATATGTGTAATAAGCAAGAGCAAATTACAAAAGACAAGAATTAGAATAAGTAAGAACTAAAAAGAAAAGACGCAGTGTGATAACTATAATAAAGCAGTAAGCAGAAGTGGAAACGATGAAGATAATAATGTCTAAAAAGCGAACAGTAATAAATCATCTCCCCTTTAGCCACCGCTTCACCATTATAAAACTAAATAAATTAAATGAAACGTGTCGGAATGTACATAATTGATATGATGGCAATGCGTCACATAACTAAATTTCGTTGAATAAGTGTAGATTATGTGAAATATTGCTGAGAATTGTGAATCAACGGAATTCAGTCGTTGTGCTCTCTCTAACAAAACAAAACTAATAACGGAATTATGACATTATAACTTAAAACTAGTATAGATTTTGACGTAGCAACAATTTATATACAATGACTAGAACACACGTAGTCTACGTTATACTAAACATGATCACGCACTTACACTACATCCTACTTAACGATAGAAAGCCCCATGGCAGAACCTCAAACGGAACTGAGCTCAAGTGAAAAGAGATAGTCATAGAGCCTTTGCTTAAATTCATTGACAGACGACGACAACACAACCTCAATAGGAAGCGAATTCCATAAGTAAATGCCCGCAAGGTGGAAGGACCTATGATAAGTCTCAGTTCTGTGGATGGGAATTAGAAAAGTATGCGGAAGCGCTAACCGTGATGATCGTCTAATCGAGAGATCAGCCTTGACAAAAATTTCAGAGAGATAGCTAGGAGACATACCATTAGATATCTTGTACATCTCAATACCGAGGAAGTAAAGACGTCTATTACTCACTGTCAGCCACCCGAGTCGATGACGGTAAGGAGCAATATGTTCATCACGTCTCAAGTTGAAGATAAACCGAATCGCGCAATTGATAAGCCTTCGCAGTTTAGTATTAAGCTCATCTGTGACATCGTTGTAAACGAGAGAACAGTAGTCCAACAAAGGCCATATCAATGCAGACACAAGTTTTACGCGCAGTTGGAATGATAAGGAGTTTTTGTGATACTTAAGCTTGTGCAGCGTGAAGTGCACCCTCCTAGAAATATGGGCGACGTGGCTGTCCCAAGATAGATCGGAGCTCATGATGACACCTAGATTCCGTGCCTGGGTGACAAACGGAATAGAGGTACCGCTAACAGAGATGAGAGGTAAATCATTAAGATTAATTTGGTCAACGTAACGAGGGAGCGATTGATTGATTGATTCTTTATTATGCCATAGTCAAGACTTTAGGCAATTAATGAATAATACAGGTATATATGTAATAAGCAAAATACAATAGACAGAAATAGAATAAGTAAGAACTAAAAAGAAAAGACGCAGTGTGATTACTATAATAAAGCGGTAAGCAGAAGTGGAAACGATGAAGATGATAATGTCTGAAAAGCGAAAAGTAATAAATCGTCTCCCCTTTCGCCACCACTTCACCGTTAAAACCAATCAAATCAATTGAAACGTGTCGGAATGTACATAATTGATATGATGGCAATGCGTCGCATAACTAAACTTCGCTGAATAAGTATAAATTGTGAGAAATATTGCTGAGAATAGTGATTCAGCGAAATTCAGTCGTTGTGCTCACTCTAACTAAACAAAAACAAATGACGGAATTATGACATTGCAACTTAAAACTAGTATAGATTTTGACGTAGCAACTATTTATGTACAATGACTAGAATACACTTAGTCTACGTGATACCAAACATGATAAACATGATCACGCACTTACACTACGTCCTACTTAACAGTAGAAAGCCCTCCGGTAGAACCGCAAACGGAACTGAGCTCAAGTGAAAAGAGATAGTCATAAAGCTTTTGCTTGAATTCATTGGCAGACGAAAACAACACAACCTCAATAGGAAGCGAATTCCAAAAGTAAATGCCCGCAAGGTGGAAGGACCTGTGATAAGTCTCGGTTCTGTGAGTGGGAATTAGAAAAGTGTGCGGAAGCGCTAACCGCGATGATCGTCTAATCGAGAGATCAGCCTTTACAAAAATTTCAGAGAGATAGCTAGGAGACAAACCATTAGATATCTTGTACATCTCAATACCGAGGAAGTAAAGACGTCTATTACTCACGGTCAGCCACCCGAGTCGATGATAGTAGGGAGTAATATGTTCATCACGTCTTAAATTGAAGATAAACCTTATCGCGCAATTGATAAGCCTTTGCAGCTTAGTATTAAGCTCATCTGTGACATCATTGTAAACGAGCGAACAGTAGTCCAACAAAGGCCATATCAATGCAGACACAAGTTTTACGCGCAGTTGGAATGATAAGGAGTTTTTGTGGTACTTGAGCTTGTGCAGAGTGAAGTGTACCCTCTTAGAAATATGGGCGACGTGGCTGTCCCAGGATAGATCGGAGCTCATGATAACACCTAGATTCCGTGCTTGGGTGACAAACGGAATAGAGGTGCCTCTAACAGAGATGAGAGGTAAATCATTGAGATTAATTTGGTCAACGTAACGCTTGCTGCCGAGTATTAGGACCTTAGATTTATTAAGATTGAGAGACAATCCATTTGTGGCCGCATATTCAAAGATGACGCCAACATCGTGGGCCACTAATTGCAAGGCAACATTCAGCATTCAGAGAGAGAGAGAGAGAGAGAGAGATTGATTGATTGATTGATTCAGTTTATTATGCCCGAGCATCAGCTAAAGGGCAAAAATACAAAAAAGCAAAGACACAGAATACAAGAAAAGCTCCCAGAAAAGGAAAGCGAATTAACAAATAAAGTGCATCCTAATGCACTTAAAAAAATACAAAATAGCCAAGAAACACAGGATGCAACATGGTAGTAGCTAGAATAGAGCAGTATAAGAAAGAGCCAAGAACAACCATATTGCATCCTAAGTAATACTTAAAACTAATATATGCAGTTGTTGTGCTCTCTCAAACAAAAGAACAAGTATAACCACGTAAATTAGACGAATATAGAACATACTTAAGCCTAAAACGATTATAATGTTTAACACAACGCGAAAAAGCTTATAAATCGTAAAATAAATCATAGTGGTGAAAAAGAGAGGCTCGCATGTGCATATGTAGAACTTTCATTGAACCTAAAGCGATTGTCACGTTAAACGTAAAGAGAAAAAACATGTGAATCATATTACTTATAGTGGTGAAGAGAGGCATGCATGTGCCGTCACAAATGTCAGTCAACAAGATCGTCGGAAATATATAAGTGAAGCCAGGTCGTAGAAGCAGAAGGAACACAGCCAGCATCAGCCGAGGGTCATTGAAGCCCTGCTAAATCAGCCTCAGAAGTAATCAATATGGGAGGCTGACCATGTGCCTTGCGGACAAAAATCATTCCGTTCGTACACCATACATGTTTGAAAGATAACTGCCTGGCCTTTACTCTAGTCCGGCGCAACAATTTGTAAATATCCGTAGGAAGCAGTTCGTTTATATAAATTTGGCCGGGGAGATCTTTAGAGAAAACGTCAAGGACAGTCAGTCGACGTTTACGGCGCATAGCAGAATATAGTCTGAGAATATAGTCTCGAATCTGTTGCGACTTAAGTACAACAATTATAGATCGCTGTCTGTCAGCAGTGACAGCACGATCAGAGGCAGAAACAGTGCTAGGCGCCACACCACGCATCGCAGACATCGTAGACGCATCGCTCAACCCCACGTCACGAGTCTCGAGAACGTCGGAAGTCAGCTGAGATACACCAAGCGCGCGAAAAACACTGGCGACAAGCCCTTCGGACGTGTCGGTAAGAAAACAAGGAACGCCGGAGATTATTATTTCCGAAGTTCGCGAGACCCGCGACGTAGCCGACGACTCACAATCACTATGTTGAGAGCTAAATGACGCGCCGCGAGCCTCCAACGTAGCAATCCTCTCGCCGAGATTAGATACAACCTCCTGCATTTGGTCCAATTTTCGCGCAAAATTAGCGTTGACAGACTCCTGATGCTTGATGAAGTCTGAAATCCTCTTGTCGGACCCGTCGAACCTGGCTGTAATCATCCTGTTATACTCATCAAGCCTGGCAGAGAGAGAGAGAGCGGAGAGCGGAGAGCGGAGAGCGGAGAGCGGAGAGCGGAGAGCGGAGAGCGGAGAGCGGAGAGCGGAGAGCGGAGAGCGGAGAGCGGAGAGCGGAGAGCGGAGAGAGCGGAGAGAGAATGTGGAAAGTAAACGCGGAAAGAGAGAGAGAAAGAGAGAGAGAGAGAGAGAGAGAGAGAGAATGCGAAGAGAGAGATCGGAGAGAAACAAACGTAAAGACAAAGCGAATGAGCAAGCGAAATATATAATACATATAATATACAGCAAAGGTATGAACAGAAGGAAAAGAAAACGAATAATATGATAGACAAGAAAGGAAATAAGCGAAAAAAGAGGAAGCGATGATAACAGTAAGCGAATGCGCGAATTGAAAGATAGGAAGGAATAAGTCTTATAACAGAACAATGTTAGAAATTTGCCACCACGTATATGGTATGTAGGAAAGGAATAAGAATCTATTTTATCTCAAAGATTACAGCGCCATCTCTCGCAATATCGGCCACATATTATGTCCCGCTATATTACTCTTTACAATGTCTCAGCGTCCGTATTTGCATCTTCCACTGGTCTAAGTAATATCTTTTTTTTTAGGCTTCAAATCTTACTTCTAATTGCACGATATTATTCCTGACAGTTTTTTGTAGAGGGCTGTATCATTATTTTCTATAGAAGAACTGCAGAATTTTTTATAAAGCAAATACTGTCGTCAGGTGAAGACAATATAAAATTTTTTTTAGTTTATCAGAAAAAATCATATACAGCCCTCTACATTTTTGTGCGTACTTTAATCGTGTAAAAGGATTTTCCATTCTGTTCAGCCAATTCAAAGATATTACTTAGACCGATTATGTCAGTGTCGCTGTCACTCCGTCGGTTATACAGACGGCTCCAGCATCCCCTTAAAAACAAGAGGGGAAACAGCTCTGAACATGCAGATCGATGCAGAGCATTTATCTCTCATGTCGTCAAACAAATTACATGCTAATGTTCCTAAAAGGCAGAAAAGTAATTTTCAGCTATATGCTGCAGATGATGATGTTGCTGGTCCCTCTTCGTTTAATATGCAAGAATAATGTAAGAAAAAGTTAATCTTTCTCACAGTATCATTTATCGTATATCAGTTATTACAGCTATGTAAAAAGTAGTATGAATATTATGTATATAATATATAATTTTATTTATTATATGTATATATATATATATACATATATGTATATATATACATATAATAAATAAAATTGTAAATCGGTTATTTTGACGACGATTTCTAGTACGGATTGGCCAATTTGACGACTTCTGGCTAGTTTGACGACGGTCGTCAAAATTTTTCCAATATATCGTATACTTCAGCGACGTCGTCAAACTAACCCGGAACAGATAAATGGTTACTTTGCCGTCACTGTGTACTTTGGCGACATTATATTTATTTTTCAGCGATTTTAACGACAGTAAAAGGAACTTGTCAAAAAAGAGGATAAGGTGAAGAACACAGACTTTTGCATAACACTGTAACGAATAACGCATAAGGGAATGAACTAATTAGAGTCTTTCTATCCCTAAGAGGGAAAGGAAAGACTAATTGTTTCATTTCATTATGCGTTAATGCATAACACATAACGCAAACTGTGCTCCTTACCTAAGCCGCTCCCTTTATAAGTTTGTTTCCGCCCTTTCACGACAACGTGCCAGTTTACTTTTTCAAGCAAAGGTAAGAACAGAAAGTCATACAGTTTATATTTACCAGAACTTTTATTTTATATTATATATAAGTTTACAGGTTTATATTTACATATACAGGATGTCTGTGCACTCAGTGTCAAAAACTGGTACAGCGACTTTAGCACATAAAACAAGTAAAAAATGTCTAATCAGCATATGTCCAAATCCCAAGGATTTCGGAGTTATACGGTATTGAAGTTGCATTTATAAAAAAAATATAAATTAACGTAAATGTTATTTAATATTCTTTATTCTGCTTAAAGCTTTACAAAAAATTCTCAAAAATTCCTCCGCCGACTTCAACACACTTCCTAGCATGAATTAATAAATTGTTTCGAGCTTTTTGAAAATTGGAGTTCGGAGTTTTGCGGATGACATTGGCAGCATTAAGTGTCAGTTGCCATAATTCTGAATCGTAGATCTCTGAAGTCGACGGAGGAATTTTTGAGCACCTATTTTAAAACTTTAAACAGGGTAAAGAACATTAACCAACATTCAATTTGTTTTCTTACGAAAGCAACTTCAATACCGTATAACTTCGAAACCATTGATTTGGACATATGTTTATTAAACATTTTCGACTTGTTTTCATGTGCTAAAGCCGCTGAACCAGTTTTTGGCACTGAGCGCATACTGCATAGACACTCTATATGTTATTCTAATAAAAAATAATTTCTTTTGTTTTTAGTTTTAGATTCTTTCAATGGAATGTAGAATTTACTGGAAGAAAGCTGTTTTCTATAGGATGAATATGCTATCTTTTACGTTCTTAATGTTCTTAATGTCAAAGGAAATTCTTTAAATTTGTTAGTAAATACAAACCAAACAACTAAGACAATATTAATAGCATCCACTGATAAAATTAATAACCTCAATGTACACTACTTGTGTAATGAGCACTGAGGTTGTGTAGTGTATACAAGTGTGTATAATTATTTTCTAAAAAAATACATGATTAACTACAACCTTTATATGGAAATCTATTTTCATTTTGTAAATACGAAGAGAGAAAAGGCGGTGTAATGTATAACTAATAAAAACTAATGAGGAAAGGCATGAGTTTTTCCTTGTACACAATGTACAATGTAATTCTTAGTTGTCAAAAATTCATTTATGTGTCAACATTATGTATCACGTATTGCGAGAATACACTTATTCATATGTATTTCTATTAATATAAAAAACATTTTATTATATTAGAAGTAGTATATAATATACAATACATACATATATATAAAGTATAAATTTCTATCTTTAAGAGTTTTTTAACGAAATGATATCTCGATAAAAATATATGTAAACAACGAAGATGTTGATATTCACAATCGAGATTACGTGTCATAAAAGGCAAATGAATGCATGTATTGTATACATGACAAAAATGATGATGCTGAAAACGAATATTAATAATCTCAGCTTCTTGTAAGTAATATATTGCATAAGATACTATAGTGTAATATAAAGTAAGTGTAATATAAAGTTGTTTGCACGGTGTAGAGGCAGAAAAAAGAGCATATTTAAAATTATATTTAAAGTACGGAATTATATATATCTTAAATTTTCAGAAAGCTACATGCTGATCTTAGAGAATTAAACATTTTAGCAAGAAAAAAAAGATTGAAACAAATTGATGGAAGCAACTTAATGACATGTTGCTACATGCAATCTTCATTAAAGAAAGTGAAGCAAATACTATAAAACATTTTTACTGCACAAATGGTAAAACCAAAATAAAATCGTGTTTTTATAATCGTCGCATTTTTCTTTGTTCATTATGCAGCCACGTCTTGATTTGCGGCGAAGTACGACGAGCAAGAGAAGTATATTTTTTCTTTGACTCCTGAATCTCTTTTAGAGATGGCAATGTACGATTTGCCATGTGTTGCGCAAACGCTTGAAGCACTGCTTCTTTTTTGTCGTCTGTCCATCGTGTCCTTTTCGTTTTTCCATAAGGAGATGCTAGAAGAAAACAGAGGATATTATATAATTTAATTAACATGAAAGTACTGTGCTATTGGTACTGAAATTAAAAGTAAAAATATTTTTATTGATGCTATAGTCGAACACTTTCATTCTATATTTAATGGTATCAGTTTCTTTCAGAAATAGTGGCATCTTCTTGTATTTATTTATTTATTTTTAAATATTAAGTCACATTCGTATCTATGCTTAGTATAAATATAACGAAGAATATACTACATTATGTATAAAAATCTGGTAAAAATAAAAAGGAAGGGCACATGATATAATAATATGCGTTTACTTTTTACATATGAAATGTTAAAGTTATATTGAAAATGTAAATAACATATATTTTTAGGAATAATTACTGCTATAAATATAGAATAAGAAATAGAAACGCATTATATTGGAACTCGTATAGCCATGTGGATTGACAACAGATAAAAAGTTACTTACTACTACGTTTCCGTTTTCCACCTTGTTTAACTGCTTGGTTTTGATATATTGTGGAATTATATTGATGTGTTACCCAATGACATATCTGCAATAAACGATGTGTTATAATTAGACATCGGATTTTTTATGCAGATTGGTAGAAAAGAGCAGTTAATAACTAAAATTTATGTTATTTATAATATCCAACATATTTATATTGCGACATATGTTCCTACAGTATAAATATGTTGGATATTATAAATAACATAAATCTAAGTTATTAATTGGTCTTTTCCACCAATCTGCATAAAAAATCCGATGTCTAGTTATAACTATTGTGAATAATGCAGTAAGAGTACCTCTATATAAATTACACATAAGCATTAAAAATAATGTAAAACGTGTAAATATTAATTATATTACTAGTTATTTAATTATAGTTTCCATGTCTTATGTAACGACTTCAGCATCATATAGATAATAATACCTGCTTCATCAGTAGTATTAATATTGATCTTAACTCTTGAGTTATTTTCCTTCTCAGACTCGCTATCCGATGAAGAATCATTACTAATTACATCCTGTCCATCTCCTTGTACAGCTTCTAAATATTGAGAGATTTTTAGTATATCTCTGCTTGCCTGTGGTTGCCTGTAATGTTCTCTATGTATTTTGTCAGCATGGCCCATAAAGGTGGCAAGATCCGAAACATCAATGTCATTGAGATTGAGTTGAATACAATGTGTTGCTATATGTTTTCGTAATGTACCGCGCAAAGTTGTTGACTGGCTTGCATTGCAGTCTGTTGCAAATTTACGAATTAAGATACAAGCCCTTAAATATCGGTATCTATTTTTGTCGATGGAAGGTAATCCAAAAATATATGGATTTTTCTTTGGGACATTCGCTTCTTGGCGATGTTTCAAGATTAAAATAACGCAGTCAAAGAGATCGTTTGACAATAGTACGAGCACTGTACGTCCCAGTTTCCCTCTGATACAAAATCGGACATATTTCTCAGCAATTTTTCTGCTTTCTGCGGATATTGACCTATAAATGTCACTGTACATATTTTTATTTAGTTTTTCATAATTTTCAAAATCTTCTATGTACGCTCGTTCGATTTTTCCTGCACGTCGTCTATTAAAAACATGGATCGAAGACAATGTCACTTCTGCTAAAGAGAGCCACTTTTCATATGTAAACGATTCTTTTAATGCAGCATAAGCTTCAGTCCTTTTTTCTACCAAATGTGAGTGCAATTTTTTAATATCTTCCAGTGACGGCAAATTTACCTTTTTACGTCTCTTATGCGCCGATTGTGTTTCGAGAACAGTTCTGTTGACACTTGTACCAATATCCACAACTAATAATTTTAAAAAGTCTTCAACTAATTTCTTTTTCTCTTCATCTTAATTTTTAATGTATTCCGCTACAAGAAGATTTCCTATATGTTTGATGAGAGTTGACAAGTTAGCCGCTACTGCAGGAGTTTTATAAAATTGTGTTTCGTTATTGTATCCTGCAACTTCATTAATTGCAGAAATGCAGTCATAATATATTTGGGGATAATATAGCGATTGAAAATCTTTTACGTTTTTATTTATCTCCTTCAGTACTAATAGAAAACGGCCAAGAAGGCGTAATCGTGCACGTATCATGTCATGCTGATGTTGCGCCTTATATTTCACACACAAATTGTTGCCATATAAGATCAGTAATTTGTCATATCTTACAATACGTGTTACTTGATCATCGCGCATAACAGGAAACACAGTTTTTCTTAAGGTTTCACTTGCCATTGGATGTATTCTGCCTGTAATTTTTCTGCCCATAATCATAATAGTCTTATTTCTTCGAAAATCTTTTTTTAGGCAAACTCGAGAATGATGTCGTATCGTGCTTTTTGCAAAAAAACCTCTACATGTCACACAGGAAATGAAATCTGTAGCAACCTTGTTAGCTTTTATATTTGGCCGTCTACACACAATTAATTGACCAGTATTAAGTTCTGGGTTCGTGTTAAATTTGAAGTCACCAATCTTTCTAATGGTATCTATTATTTTCTTCCTTTCCGGATCTTGTTTAGACATAACGGCAAACTTTTTCACTTCAGGCTCGTCACGATGTACCGTTTCTAAATGTCGTGGAAGCTGTGATTGCGGCTTCATACAAAAAGAGCAATAGTGTTGTTTCCTTGATTTCGCGTTGGAGTTTTCCACATGCATATCCTCATCGTTACATGCTGATGTACCAGCAACGTTTGTATTTGAAGTATCAAAACTTGAAATAGAAGATGCAGTTTGGTTAACAATTGGCGCGTGGTTTTGTGGAGATTCACTGTCCAAAGAACTTTGTTCTGAAGGTATATATTCTTCATCTTCATCATTATCATTATATAGTGCATCATTATCATTATCTGCATCTTCATCATTATCATTATCTAGTGTGAAATAAGAACAAAGAAATTAGATAACTATGTAAATCAAGGGACACAACCAATATGTCGCGTTAAAGAAGTAACATACAGTACAATATAAATCTGTATATCAATGTATACACGTTAGCTGTATATGTACATAATAGATAAATAAAGGGCAACAAGAGAAAATAATGAATCAAAGTAGTGAAAAATTTGTTTCATATTTTAAAAAATATATTTAAAACATTATATAGAACATATATTACTCAAGTTTAAAATTAGCATTATTCCTTAAAAATATACATCAAGATCAACGTTATAAGAACTGTCAATTAATATGTGTATATATTACAAATTACTATGCAACTTGTTTATTAAAAACGTATTTTGAAAATTATTTATAAAAAGTAATTAAAATCACACATACCATTAGATATTGAAACATTAACAATTTCTGGGTGAGTATTATCTTGTTGACAAGTAGGGAGCACGCATACGTGTCCTGCATCTGCAGATAGTTCTTCTAAACATATATAATTATATTTATATAACGTATAATTCATTGCGCAATATGATGGCACAGCAAAAAAACTAGATATCTCTCATAGATACCAAAAATAAATTAGAAGATATCGAAAATACAAGAGTCGGTTACTTGCAAAGAAAATTAAGGTAAAACAATTCAAAAATATTTGATTACTAATAAAAAATATTATCAATACTATTTTTCCAGGAAGCGCTATAGCTGGTTTACATTCTAACACGTATCTTATTTGTTATTTGAACGTGGACTATGTTAAAAATAACACTAACGACATGTAGGTATTATCCCGATACCACTATTA
>JASTWQ010000893.1:0-57541 GCA_035220615.1 Leptothorax acervorum
ATAAACCCCTATCAAGTTAAAAATACAAATATTGTTTTTACATCTAATGGGATCTTTCCCACCCCCGGGCATATAAAAATTCAAAAATCTTTTTTTTTTTTGCTCCACCCTAGGTATATATATGTTATATATATAATATATATACATATATATTTTTTTAAATATATTTTTAAAAATATATGTATATTTTATTGCAGGATGATGAAACAAATCAGTTTCTATTAAGATATCTTATAATTTTATTGAAAAAGTTGGAGGCGACCTCATCGTGATCTTCGTAGAGGCTCCCTACATCAAGCAAATGTTATCATCTAATGTGTCCATTAAAACCAAGCAACTTTTGTTTAAAACTTCTTTCGCAAATGCGTTGTTTGCAAGATATTTAATTATTCCTTCTTATATCATTAAAAGAGAATTCCTTGTATAAGCAATCTAAACAATATTGAGCTAATATTTTGGCATAAAATATTATCTTTTGGGTTCCTGAATCACACCCTGAAAGACGAAAGAAATCATGTATATCACTTGGTAACGGTTACTTGTGAGCTTAAGCAAAATCTGAATTGAGTCGTCTTCACTTCGTTTTGTTTGCGCTTTTGGGTGCATCACCGTCGCGATCGACAGTAATAGATCGTCTTGCACTGTGCGCATAGAGATACACAGAGGGCCCATTATATCGTGACACGTTATGCATTATTCCTAGCAGTAGTTACCATCAGAAGTCCGTTCAGCATATACATATATAGGTACGAGAAACGATGGAAAAAGTGATGATGCCGTTTCTTTCGATACGCGATCGTACCTATATGTATATCGACTAGTCGGATTCTCGTTACGGCAACGACGACAACTCGCCGGTCAGTAGCGCATCGTGCAAAATTTTAACGATCGCTGAAACCGAGACTCGCAACGTAATAAGTACGTTGTAACAACGAAGTAATAGACTATTAAGATTACGTTATATTGCCGCGGCGTTCATAAATTATACGACAAACGAGCCACCACGTCTTGTGACGACGCCGTATTCCTTGACCGACTATGTTAAACGACGACGCGACGATAAACTCGTAGATTGAGACATGTATTCACGTGTGTCAAGGAGTACGAGATTTGTCCCGAGGACATATTTCGCGTTGTACGCAAAAGAAACACTAAAGATATCCGTAAACGCTAATGTACGGTCTTGTAATGATAAATCGGTAAACCTAGACAATTAGGGCCTATACGAAATATCAATCGCCATTTAAATATGTTGTAGGGAGGTTTTTCTAAGTAATTCTACGCAAGAAAAAAGTGGGGGACGGCATTGGTTTAGAAAATATAGCAAATTAAAATTTCAGAACTTTAATGTTCTTTATTAGATATTATAAACCTATAGGTTAGTGACGTGCTTTATAAGTATGCGCTTTGTAAGTTGAAGCGAGGTCCATCCTGTACAGGGTTGGGTGGGAGGATGCAGGTAGGGGGAGAGGCGACCTTCCGCGCAACCCCCCGACCCGTGTGGAACGCGCTCCACTGTCCACGCATGTACTTTTGTACATTAGTCTCTGATATATACATGTTATAATGCTCAAAATAACTGTCGAGTAAGCAAATTTCAATTTGCTATATCTTCTAAACCAATGCCGTCCCCCACTTTTTTCTTGCCTAGAATTACTCAGAAAGACCTCCCCTACAACATATTTAAATGGCGATTGATTTCTCGTATAGGCCCTAATTGTCTAGGTTTACTGATAAATCTTTATTGAAAGACCCGCGCGTTCAGCTCGTATAAGGCGCGGCTAGGTCTCGTACGCCTAGACAAAAATAAGGAATTACCATAAATCTTATTCCATCAAATCCCACCTCAATATTCTCAACGCAAGCAAGGGTTAAATGCATCCGAAGTATTCCGATAAACGTATTCCGGTCGTTCTTATTCGTGTCTCATTTTGTTTGCGAGCCCTACCAGGAGGATTTACCGTAAGACAGCCGTCAATCGTGCACGGAAAAAATCGCCCGATCACAATAGCGGTTCCTGCACCAGCGTCAGGTTGATTAGCCTGTGCGAGCAGTTTAGAGGCACTTGTCCTTTGCCGGGGAACCGTTATGCAGACGTGACCTGTGTCGTCGGGGACAGGAGGGAGGCCCGGGATCAATAAGCGATAGTTTCTTAGAAGTCAGGATTTACGCCCGTAGCTATGCATAATACCTCCCCCTGTGGCTCATACCGACTCATAACGGTCTGCTCTGTATGTACACCAGTGACCCGAACGTGATGCACAAACTTGCTTGTCCTTCCTTGAAGCGCGAATGCAGCGAAGTAGGCCTAACGATTTCCTACGTGGCGATGCGAAGCAAATTACGTTTGACGCGGGATAATTACGCGATTGTATAAATATTTGACGCAGTCATTAGACGTTACATATGCTGATATCTAATTAGGAACGCGCCCATAACGCGGAATAATTACACTGGAAACTGGTACTGATTGGCATTAATTATTAATCGGTCTGGCGCATGATCGTAACTTCTTAATTTTTCTTAGATGAGCTGTCGAGGAACAAGATCTATGGTGGGCACTGGGCACCCGCCTGTCGGAATCCTTCCCCGATGATCCTTGGCTATCTCTGTCGGTCGCTCGCCTAATTTGCGACTCTCTCGAGAACGAAGCCCTTGCTTTCGGGGCCGTTGCCCGCCGTCGTTCTTTTCACGATTTACTTGTTTTTTTGCTCGTCAATGTTCGCGGCTCCGTAACGCTTCAGATCCGTCGATTAAGATAAGGGCTTGGATCAGGCCGAAAATTCTAAGCGAGATGCTCCGCAAAGGCTGGACCCTTGCCTCGAATCCGTGGAGGTTGCCCTTGGTGAGCAACCTTATTTGGCACGACGACCTCCTAGGTTCCTGACAAACAATGAATTCAAGCAATCAAGCCGTTGCACAATAAATGCTCAATAAGATAATAGATGCACAATAGATTAAAGCAAAAATAAGCAAAAAGAAATTTAAAAAAATATAATTTACGTGATTGAAAACATGTAGATGCAATTATGTCAATAAGTATGTAAATGCAATTGTGCCAATTATTTAAGATATTTACGCTGTAAATTATTCCTATACAGAAGAATCAATATTTAACAAAGTAATATTTTATTAGATACATTGTATGATATACGCAAAATAAATAGTTACTAATCAAGAGCCCTTGTTTTATTTTCCGTCAAGTAATTGAAGACTCAAGTCATACTCGTATTGTTCCATCATCTCAGAGGGATCCAAACCGAAATTCACTGAGCTTGAATTGATAAGCCTGCATTGAAATGTGGTGTAATTAAAAATGGAATTATTTAAGATATTAATGTTGTAAACCATTATTGTGTAGAAGAATCAATATTTAACAAGTAACATATTATTACATTGTGTGATATACGCAAAACAAATAATTACTCGTCAAGTGCCGTTTCATTTCCCATTTGTTCAAGTGATTGAAGATGCAAATCAGGCCTTTGACTTTCTGCAGAAGGATCCATATCACAAGTTGAAGCTGAAGTTGAAGTGCTAGGTCTGCAATGAATTGTGTGACTAAGGATAAGAAAGGAAGAAGGAATAATTATTTAAAATATTTTACGCATTACTTTATGCTATTATGTACCTACAGACGGTGACCCCTAATGTGAAGATTTGTGTGAGTGGGAGGAAGGAAAAAGAGAGAAAAAGCGGTACGAAGATAATTTCTCATATCTCGAATTTTTCTGTAATACTTAATAATATCAAAAGAATAAATATCAAAACTGCAGTTATGATTTCTTATACATATATGGTATATATAGAGTATAAAAGAAGCTACCTTGAGATGTGAGAACATGTTGAGACATAAGTTGGATAAAACAAATCAGAACAATCAAGAACGATAGAATGTTTTTACGCAAGATTGTAGAGTAAGTTAGAATAAATTAAGTTAATATATTATTTACAACAATAAGTTCAAGGGTAAGGAATAAAGCATCAAAAGTGCTATACTGACATTTGGAAAGATCAACGGCATATATATTCAAATATTACATAGAACCGTTGATTGTTACCTAATAGTTTCTTTGTTATTTATTAACCATTCATATAATAAGTAAATGGCATTTGAGTTACCGTATATAGATTTTATTAAATATGCGATGGTTATTTAATTTTGAATGCTCATAAGAAAATTATAAATTGTATAAGTATATAAAAAAGAAAATTTAAAGGCCAATGAACGAGCAATACAATAGATGTTATAAATTCATGAACAGTTTAATATTTATAAATACATAATACGTAGGGGACGGGACGTTTCGAATTTTACGGAGTCTATCTCAGTTAATTTAAAGATATAATAAATTAAATAAATAAAAGTAGGTTACATCACAATAATAAAGATAGAGGAAAGTCCCCGATTATGAGATATCACATCTATTTTGTGTGATTGAAAGTCTATGGACAGAATTGAAAAATATAATACGTTATTTTGAAGGGAATTTAATAAGCTTTAAGATGCTAAAATGTAAAATTTAATTTAAATATTGATTTTTCTAAAAATTAGAAAAATGTAAAGAGTGAGTTTTTGGTAAAATCGAAAAAGTATGCTCTTAATATGAGAGACCCCGGGAAATCACTAATAAAGTGCAAAATACATTATATTGTAATTAGAAAACTTTATTTAAAGTTTCTGAAAGACAAATGTAATGGAGAAGCATATTTGCAACAATCGTAAACCCACTTATACCCAATATTGTACCTAATATTCCCCTTCCACCCTTCCCCCTTAAATCAAGGTCAGCACATACTTATAATTTCGTATAAACCTTCCCTTAACGTTAATATAGTATTTTCCTTTCTTTTATTACTGTACAATAACTTTCATACTCCAGCAACCCAGGGAGTACCCCGAGTATCTCATGTTACGAGCTCCACGCCTTGCGGTTTCGCGATCACCAAATCTAATCTCTACAATTGAGCAACTCAACATATCCCGTATTTTCCTATTAATAGGACCTTACTCTATCGCTGCATGCAGAAACTCATTGCCAAATATTTATTAATTATATAATAAACAAGGTTTATAAAGACTCATATCCATGGCATTTGACAACATCCAATTTCACAATTTCTTTCTCTGCAACTACTACACGCACGATCAAACAATAAATCTTACACTAAATAGGTTTTACCCCTAGGGCAATAAGTTCATGGTGGAACCAACAGATAGGGCCTATTAGTTTAGCAGAAACCTTGCTATCGCATATTAGGAGCCTATCTCATAATAGGGGACTTTCCTCTAATAATAAAAACGCGGATATGAGTCTGTTAAATGTCGATGGCAAACAACAGAAGTCAAAAAGGAGTCACATCAAGCATAAAAGCAGTAAACCAGTAATTTAACAAAATATAATTATATATATATATATATATAGGTACGTAAAGTCAGAAATAAAATTAATTGATAAATCGAAGTCAAAGTAGGTTGGTTCCACGATGATTCCTCGTTTGATAACGAGAAAGAACGGAATCAGCATATAAGGTAAATAACCGTCAAGTTGTATGTCAAATTTTTAATAAAGTTAAGCGGTATAAAATTAAGTTGTAGATAATAAAGTTAAAGTCAACTGTTTAATGCTTTCAGAGGCAGATACTAAATTCCTGTACTTGTCAAGTGATATGGAGTGACTGGATAGCTGTACTTTTATAGCAATACTTTAATTTATTTAATTTTATTATATTTTTAAATTGGCTGAGGAAGACTCTGTGAAGTTTGAAAGGTTCCCTACGTATTATATATTTATGAGATACTGAACTGTTTATCAATTTCACATCTATTGTTTTGCTTGTTTATTGGCCTTTGAATTCTTACTTGTTTGAAACACACGAGCTTCATTTTTTTATATAATAAATGGTGTATTTTATATATCTGATTAAAATTTCTGCAATACTAATGTCAAAACTAATGTCAATTGAGTAAATATTTAATATAAATTTTAAATTGTGTATAATACGTGTATAGTGCATAAAAAAAAGATAATGTGAGCGATTCAAACTTTTTTAAATTATATGCAAAATAAAATTGAATAATTAATTAATATTATTGTACGATTGGATAAGTACTTTTATGATCAAAATTGCAAATAACTATATGAATGCCCTGTTGAAAGCCTATTTTGCTCAATTTTCTTTAGCTATTGATTGCTTTAGCTACCCGGGAAAAAATGTTTATATCTAATTATATATAATTTTGTATAACTTTGTAGATATAATTATGTATGGATTTTGACCTGATCTAATTATATATAATTATATACAATTATATATAATTATGTATAGTTATATATAAAGTTCCTCGGTATCCATCCACTGCAGAAAATTATTTTTAAATGTTATTATTTTAAAGTGTACCACTTTATTATAAGAGTAAAAAGTGAACTTCACAATACAACTAATACAAAAGTTGTGCCGTACCGTGATTTATATCACTTGGCGCGAGATATTGTCGAGTCTCTTGACACCGTTCTTATACCATTGTTCGTCAAATTTTAAATACGAGAAACAGATCCCATCGGATGCCATCTATCGGATAATATAAAATTAAAAATGTAGTATGTGTTCATATATAATTATACATAATCATATATAAAATATATACGTGTATAATTATATCTAATTTGACGCAATTATATATAAGTTTGTATATAATTTAATGTATCGCAACTTGAAAAAGAATTCTAATATAACTTTGCATAATTTGATATGGACTTATAAATATTTTGATATAATTACATATAATTGTTTGCTTAAAAAAGATTTCTAATATAATGTTGTATAATTCAATATGGGGTTATAAATATTTTGATATAATTATATATAATTATCTACTCAAAAAGGAATTGTAATATAATGTTGCATAATTTGATATGGAGTTATAAATATCTAGATATAATTGTATATAAATAAATGTATAAATAGAGTTTATTATATGTAATTATATATAATTATATATAATATGATATAATTATATATAATTATATATAATATGATATAATTATATATAATTAAATATAAACTTTTTTTCCCGGGTATTGATTGCTTTATCATTACATTTATCTTCTAACCTTGATATTTTAATAAGTTGTTGAATGTGTACTTACTCATGTTGACTCGGGTTTATCAAGGTAGAATTAATTGTTAAATGTCCAATAGAATGTTTAGAATGATATTTTAAGATATCATATTTTCTGTCATGATTAATTATTTCACCACATTTATTACATTTTGCCAAATTATTTCGTAAGTTCGTATAATCATGCCGTAGGTTGTACGGTATGGTGTGGTTTAAATCAAATATTTGATGTATAAAATATAAGTGGTTTTTTAACTTTCTTATAACTCTTCGTGATGAAGCTGCCCGAAGTTCTTCGTTACAAATTTTGCACTTTGCAAGCAAATCTCCTAAATCTTCGAAATAATCCCACAACTCCTTGGATTCTGGAAATTCCATTATATCTGTCTTGTACTGCAGGATGTCTGCTACTAAATGTGGTACAAAATTGACCTTAACAAGCGTTTGAAACTGCTCATAAAGGACGAAGAAAGAAGTATAGTTTATTTATCGGGATGTATATAAATATGTATAAATATTTTTAATTTGTCCTATTACCACATCGTACAGTCCTAGGTTTGTTTATCCTATTCCCATTACTAATTTTAAACTTATGCTAAAACACACGTAACGATTACACATAACAATTTAAAATAGCGAAGTCAGATAGACATACAGTAAAATTTAAAATCAGTGTAATCTATATGAAACGCTCTTCTGTAATATTATATTTTTCGACTTACATGTATCGCTTTCTCTTTAAGAAAATAATATGTGTAAGTAAATATAAAAGGTACATATAAGTAAAAAAATTGTAAAATATTAAACAAATTTTAGAAAATTGTTTAGACATATTTCTTTAGAAATATGGTTACACTACCTATAATTCGATCGTCAGAGTTTTAAAAATTATGACTTTATTACAAGTTTCAACAATTTATTGAAAAATATTGGCTTTTTTCTAAAAATTAAAACACTTAGGATGCACGCCAAAATCACTTTACAACAAAAGATAGATTCGTATAATTTAATTAATTATATAATATTATATACATTTTTCTGCCAATACACATTTCCGCGAAGTCAAATATTTTCTATATTCTAAAGATGTGTGTTACTTATTATTAAATTGATTATCAATTTAATTATGTAATTGTATTTTATTCTAGTTTCAATTTAAAACTACGTTTCAAATAATGGCACGTAGCGAAGAAATATACATAAATTCGAACAAATAATATTATTAAGAACAAAAGAAAGAGATTCAGCCTGACCGGCGTACAAGAATAATTTTTATACGTACTTGTTTTATCCACATATCAGTCAAGTTTACTTATATTGTATACAATATCGTTGACAATATCACATACAATAAACTCTCTTTTTCTGCATTTTATTTATTTGATTAAAAAATTGATATATACACTTAAATTTATGAGTTGTTTCGATGTATCAAAAATACTATAAAAACACCTTCTTATAAAAGAAGGTAAAAAAAGCATCAAATATTTGCGCCAGTCAAAATAGGTATTGCGCGAAATAATGTTGTTTAAACATATTTTCGCTATAAAGCATAAATTACTCATTATAACATTTAATTATTTTGTCATATTCAATAGAATAATAAAATATTTAATGCAAGAGAAATTAGTGTTGAGTATGAAAAATTGTTTTTATCATGACACTTTAATTCTTTTATTATTATGCTTATTAAAATAACAATATTTTGCTCAAATGAACTTGGAATTGTTAAATACCTATGTTTTATGTGCATGTATGATGTTTGTCTAAATGTGAAGAGTGCAAATTTGATTTAAAATGTTAATAAATATAAGTATAACGAAGTAGGATTTAAGATAGTTTACTTGTACATACAAAGAGAGATAGCATTTTTCTCTACATGAAACATTCAGCATGCGTACTTATTTAACAACACCAAGTTCTTTTGTGCGACATAGGCTGTGTCGACCAGTAAGAGTATACATTTACTGATTTTATATGCTTTTACTGTAATATATTATACAAATAAGAATAAATAATAAGATAATTATTCGCCAGTGATAAATTAATAAAATGTGGATAGTCGGCCTGACTGGCAGTAATTTTACGTTTCGACCCGTATTTTGGGTCCTTATAGATGATGTTATATTAAAAATTTTATATTGCGAAAAAATATTACCCCAGCCAGGGTTTTGAACCTGGAACCTCCCGTATACCGTGCGGGTGTCGTGCTAATTCGACCACTGATGGTTCAATGATGTCTCGACCCGTATTTTGGGTCCTTAGATGATGTTATATTAAAAATTTTATATTGCGAAAAAATATTACCCCAGCCAGGGTTTGAACCTGGAAACTCCCGTATACCGTGCGGGTGTCGTGCCAATTCGACCAGGATGGTTCAATGATGTCTCAACGATTGATCCGGAAAAAGTACTGTGTGAATCCGACAAAGCAAGTTGGCTCACGGTTTTTTCAATGTTCATATCAAAAAAGACGTTACACACACCGTCGACCGAAGAAATCGGTGCTCCATCTTATATGTGTTATTGCGAAGAAATATTACCATAGCCTCAGTGGTCGAATTGGCACGACACCAGCACGGTATACGGGAGGTTCCAGGTTCAAACCCTGGCTGGGGTAATATTTTTTCGCAATATAAAATTTTTAATATAACATCATCTAAAGACCCAAAATACGGGTCGAAACGTAAAATTACTGCCAGTCAGGCCCGACTATCCACATTTTAATAAATAATAAATAAACACTGCAAAAATGTAAATAATAAAATAGTTTTATTAACATTTAAGTTTATATATCTACAGTTATGCTTGGTATATATAAATGTGACAATAAGCTAATAAATAAATAATAATTTTTAAAAAATGTATTGTCTTAAGGTGTAAGAAATGATACTTTTGAAAGATAAAATATACACTTGTCCCAATTGTAAGACGTAAGAAATGATAATGTTACAAGAAAAATGGACTTATTGTTACTATAATCACATTGTTAATTAATTTTTTGATAGAAAGATACACAAAATTATAAAAATTTGCTTAAAATATTTGAAATTGAGAACGAAAAGCAGCAAATATATACAGTTTACCAAAAGACTTTATAATACAAACTAACGTTATATATAAATTTTACACAAAATAAACGTAAAATTTGTGTAGAAAGTCAATATATATTGAATTTGTAATATATTCTTTTTCTTGTGTTGTGTCACATATGCCAGGTGAATAATTACTCGTCATTAATGTCTGTTCTTGTTTACGTAAGTCGAAACGTCTACTCGTTGACAAATTCGCAAAACCGCAACACATTACTGTCCATTGATGTCTTAAATTGCATTGAAATGTGATGCGATTAAAAATAAAAAAAGAAAAGGAACTTTTTAAAATATTACAGTTATTAAATATTTTTGTGCAAAAAAGTTAATATTTAATTACTATAGAATATATATCTTTACATTATGTGATATAAGCAAAACAAATAAACTATCCATAAATCTTAAATTGATCGATCTGTATTTAATATAGAATAATTAAACAAGAAAAAATTGTCGCCGAAATGTTACAATTACGCACGCTACATAAGCTGTGGAAACAAATTATCATTCTCAGATATAAATAGCCACCAAATTTCATTAATTGCATAATTCTATATTTGTATTATAGTAATCTGTTTAAGATTATTTTACATATATAAAAATAATTTCTCAAAATTTATTATTATTGTTAGGAAAAAACACAATGCATTAGACGTAATTTATAATAAGCAATTATTAGCTGTGTAGAATAAATCGCACAATGTTAAAAGCAAATTGGGTTAAATTACTCATCAATAGGCCTTTGGTGTCTTCTTGCCTGTTTAAGCGATACCTGCAGTTCCTCGAATGAAAGTAACGTCTGACTCTGTTGTTCTGACACAGCGATATCGAAATCCACAAGAGAGACAGATGATTCTGAAGCACTCGGAACATTCCTGTACATTCACATACGACATGATTAAAAATAAAACATGCAATTTTGATTGTGATAGCATTTAAAATGTTATGCTCGTGCGTACATTACTAAATTATTGAATAAAGTATTATTTTTGTGGTGTAATTAAAAAGTAAATAAGTTGTAGTATTTATTTAAAATATTGTAGTTATGGAATATTCTTACGCGAAAATGTCAATATTTAACTAGTAGAACATCATATTACCTACATTGTATAATGTAAGCAAAACGAATATAATTATTTATCACGTAGGGCTGTTCCTTTTCTCGTCTTTTCACATGATTTAAGGGACAAATCAAGCGGTTCCTGATGATCTGTAAAGGAATCCATAAAGTAATTTTGTTGAGTTCAAAATATTAGGTCTGCATTGAAATGTGATGCGATTAAAAATAGAAAGAAAAGAGAAACTTTTTAAAATATCACAGTTATTAAATATTTTTGTGCAAAAAAATAATACTTAATTACTAAAATATATATCTTTACATTATGTGATATAAACAAAACAAATAATTACTCATTATAAATTACGTCTAATGCTTTTCTTACCTATTTGTTCAGGTAATGGAACGGGCACATCAGATAATTCTTGACTTTGAGCAGAACGATCCATATCATAATCCGTTGAAATTGAAGTACTAGGTCTGCATTGAAATGTGGTGTGATTAAAAAAGGAAGAAAAAATAATTATTTAAAATAACACAATTGTATGCATTACTTTATGCTAATGTGCAATAAACAGTGATCCGTAATGGAGTGGAGATTTATGTAAATGGGAGAAGAAAAAGAAAGATAAAAGAAAGATAATTAAAAGAAAACTTTTTTATATTTCCATCTTCGAGCAATGTTAGAGTAATAAAAAGAATATTCAATTAATTTTCAACGAGAATGTATAAATATGTATAAATACATACAAATGAGTATTCATACATCCTCGCACCGATAAACACGAGTCTCAGCTACGTTCGGAATAATACTGTACTTCGTTAGATTCGACCACTTATTTACTACCAAGTTTCATCATGATAAATAATTAATCGAAAAAAATGTCGGACACTTTTTTCTCCCACTTATGGACTTACATCGGTGCTTTCCGACGAAAAGCGTGGTTGCGACAGAGGCTCTGTACAACCGAAATCTGCCATGGATTCCTACATTGAAAACTTTATACACTGAGAGAAATGTTGTGTTGTTATCTTAACAAAATTTTGTAATTTCAACAAAACATTTCTCTCAGTGTAAATTACATCAAAATTCAATAATTTTCTATTTGCGACATACATATATATTATTATCGGTAAACATGTGTCTTGCCATATTAGGTGTTATTCCAACGTTCAATTTGACTTTGACTATAGTGTAAATTGCATTGTCATTCTTGCGTTTATAATGTGAGCTTCAACAGTATATTTTAATTTTCTTATTATCAACAATTTATTTTAATTTTATTATTATCTTTCTGAATGTAAATTTATAATTTGCTTTGAAGAAGACCAAGTTAGGTCGAAACGTAATTTAATAAAACGGAATTTGTTGAAAATTAATTGGATATTCTTTTTATCACCTTAACATTGCTCGAAAACTGGCCGTATTTTATTTTGTTAGCTGCAGTTTTAGACGAGCAAAAACTTCTCTATTTTTTATATTTCTAATTTCTGTAACACTTAATGTCAAACAAATAAATATCAAAACTAAAGTTATAACTTTTCATACATATATAAATTATAAAAGTAACTGCCTCTTGATGTAAGTACATGTTTTGATATAAGTCGGATACAATCACAAATCAGAACAATAAAAAACGAGAGAATGTTTTTATGAAAGATTGTAGAATATGTTAGATAAATTATGTTAATGCTATATGTACACAACAATAATTTCAACGGTAATGAATAAAGTATCGAAGTCAAAGTAGGTTTGATCCACGATGATTCCTCTTTTGATGGCGAGAAAGAACCAAATCAGCATAAGGTAAATAACCGTCAAAAGTTATATGTCAAATTTTTGATAAAGTTAAAATTGTAGATAATAAAATTAAAGTCAACTGTTTAATGCTTTCACAGATAGATACTAACTCCTGTACATGTCAGGTGATATTAAGTAAATGAATATAACTGTACTTTTATAACAATACTTTTATTTATTTAATTTTATTATATCTTTAAATTAGCTGAGAGAGACTCTGTGAAGTTTAAAAGGTCCCCTAAGTATTTATATGTTTATGAGATATTAAAATGTTTATCAATTTTACATTTATTGTATTGCTTATTATATTGGCCTTTGAATTCTTACTTGAAACACACGACTTGATTCTTTTATATAATAGATAGTGTATTTTATATATCTGATTCAAATTTCTGCAAAACTAATGTCAATTGAGTAAATATAAATTTTAAATTACGTATAATACGTTTATAATGCATTAAAAAATGTTAATATGAGCGATTCAAACTTTTTTAAATTATATGCAAAATAAAGCTGAATGATTAATATTATTATACGATTGGATAAGTACATTTATGAGCAAAATTACAAATAATTATACGAATGCCCTGTTCAATTTTTTTTAGCTATTGATTGCTTTATCATTACATTTATTTTATAACCTTTGGAATTTTAATAAGCTGTTAAATGTGTACTTACTCGTGTTGACTCGGGTTTATCAAGTCAGAATGTATTTTTAAATGTCTTTTTAAGCTTCTATAGTTTGTTATATTATAATGACTACCACATTTATTACATTGTACGGAATTATTTCGTAAGTTTGTATAATCATGTCGTAGGTTATACGGTATGGTGGGATTCATATCAGTTTTACGATGTGAAATACGCAAGTGTTCTTTTAACTGAGATATAGCACCTCTTGACGTGCATAACTCAATTTCTCTTTCACAAATTTTGCACTTTGCGAACAAATGTCCTAAATCTTCGAAATAATCCCACAACTCCTTGGATTCCGGTAATTCCATTATCTATCTTGTATTGCAGGATGCTTGTTACTAACTGTGGTACAGGAATGACCTCAACAAGCGTTTGAAATACTGCTCATAAAGGACGAAAAGAGAAGTATGGTTTATTTATCGGAATGTATGTAAATATGTATAAATATTTATATTTTGCCAAACTACGAGATCGTACAGCTTATTTAATATTCTTGTTTATCCCGTTACTAATTTTAAACTTATACTAAACACACGCAACGCTTATATATCCCAGGTAAAACATAAAGTTCATAATGATATCAATATCATGATGACGTTATCATGACTTTAGACATCACATAAAAATCACTTTAACACCACGCTACATTTTAACGTCACTTTGATCTCTCATTATGATTCTTTGTTTTGCTTGGGATGATGATGTTTTAAAATAGCGAAGTCAGATAGACATACAGTAAAAGTTAAAATCATGCAGTTTAATCTATGAAACGCATTCCCTTAATATTATATTTATTTTTTATATATTTTTTATTTATATGTATCGAGACCCTATCGTGTGTCTCTCTCTTGGTAGTATACCAGAGCAGTGTTAGTGCATATTTTTCTGTGCCGGATTTACTCTAATGTATCGCCACGCGTGGCTTGATTACGATAGGTATGGCTCTTTAAATAAATACATGGTTATTAAGATTTTGCATAATTGCAGTAAAAGACTTGCTGTTTAAAATAGAAAGTCACAGTCTTTTATGATTAAGCGACGCGGTAGCATCACGGCACCAAGTATATTAAAAATTGGCTTGTGAATTGACTAACCGAGTTGTTGAGTACATTCAGAGACATATGACCGCGGCGCTATCCAGCAGTGTAGCTTTACTGGAATATTTATTTTATGCGTGCGTTCAATTAGAATATCTGGGAAACGAAAGCTTTAATGAAAAATCTAATGAATTTTTTTGTGTATAACGTTAATGCGTGTTGTCGATTGCAATTAGTCGGAAAGAGACTGGCGCAGTCAATCCTGAAATCTCAAAATCTCAATCTCGAAAAGTGACTTTTCTTTCACTGGCAGTTTCAGATTCAGACTCACGTATACGCACAACGATCTTGTTTTTTCGACGTATCAAACCGTGCTTGCACCATTTAAGGCCATCACACACAAAATGTATAACGTCGCATAAGCATAGCATAAGACCGCTGGACCAATGAGCATCTTTATGTAAATTAATATGGCGACTTTATGCTGGATGCTCATTGGTCCAGCGGTCTTATGCTATGCTTATGCTACGCTATGCATTTTGTGTGTGATGCCCTTTATGCACACGAGCATGTTAGAATGTGTGTGCAGACTGGCACGCACACGAATTCATCTCTCATGGCGTATTACTGCTGCTGTCATATAATATACGCCCCAGCATTTCGAATCAACCTATATGATCATTCCTATTGCTGATGCATAATAATCCATATTGTTGATGACTTCGGCATGTCAATCGATGGATTGATATGATTGACGACTATAGTTTAAATATAAATATTAATTGATATTAATATAGATATATTTCAATGTATATTATTTAAATTATTAGATTTATATTATTATAAAAATATTATTTACAATTTATTTATAAATTAATTTTATACAATTATTATTTGATATTTGTTATATATACAAAGTATAAATAAACACCGCACAAATGTTAAGATAGTTTTATTAACATTAAAAATTATACATAAATACAACAATTGATTCATTCCATTATTCTAAGTATAAAAGTATGTAGGGGAAGGTTGCCTATATTGGACCAGTTTTCAATTTTTTTTTTATAACTTGCAAGAACCTAATAATAATGGATCGACAACTGATTGAGATTTATCTTTGATCTGTTTGAGATATTCTCTATTTTTTTCAGATTTTTTGCATAACAATTTCTACTGCGAATAAGTCTTTTTTAAAACCTCTGCAAATGGTACAATTTTAGCAACCAGTTGCTTAAATTGTACCACGGGGTTTCCCAAATTGTACCATGTTTCCTTTATCGTACCAATATGATTTAATTAAAAATTGTGAAAGGATAAAAATATAACACAAACAATTTAAGTAAATACGTGTTTAATTGTAATCACAGTTTGTATAAAAAACTAAAAAAAATATTTCTAATTAAAGAAATAAACATTAAAATTACGAAAATAAAATAATATTTTTAATAATGTTTTTAAGAACTCAACCAAGAAATTAATTAAAATCACAGTTTGGATAAACTAAAAAAAATATTTTTTAATTAAAAAAATAAATAAACTGCAGAAATTTAACGCGGTGGGGGTAGACCCTATGCGAAAAACGAGGCAAAAGCGCTTATGCTGCAAAAATTGCAATACTTCAAATGTACTTGAACGAACCAAAAACTGACGAAACGATGCAATAAACATTTTTTAAGATACTGGACAAAAGCCCGAGTTCATTGACCAAACCATATAATAATAAAACGTAATTTTCGATTGACTAAATCGACAACACGGAACTGATAGCTGGACTCGAGCGGCACTAGCGGCAGCTTCACAACGTCGCACGTGTCAGCTGATGCGTAAGGCGCATACTTATCTCAAAACTTTCAACGTTTACCACGTTTGTGCACGTTTGTCTCGAAACTTCCCTTACGTCGAGGCTGCTCGCTCATATTTGACAATTGTACGTAAAGGTTATATAGATCGCGGCGACAAAGACTGCTTACCACGCGTGCTGCTGACTGGGAGTGACTGGTCGTGTATACCGACCATGCTCATAACTCTAGTAAAAGAAGTGACTTTTGTCTCAATATTTTAATTACGTAGAGGTCGTATAACATTAAAGATGTCATAAATAATAAATCTAATTATATGCTGATTTTTACGGACAAAAATTACACTTATTTATCACTAATAAAAATAGTTGCCTATTTGACTTGCAAGTACTGCATGAACCACCTTAATCAACATTTTATTTCGCTCATCTGTTCTACTTTAATTTGGATTTTATATTTGCTTGTTACAGAATCATCGTAACGACGTTGCAAAATAACTCCGCTGTTGCGCATGAGTCGGTGAGTAATAAGCAAGTTTTTATAATTGAGGTAACGGATCTATGATGCTAATTCGTCAAATATATTGCAGAGACGCTTGTGTCAAATTACGACAATAAATTATTACCTACACTTATATTACAATCTCATAGTTTTGACTGTAACAGATTAGAATTTAACATTTAATCCTGAATGAATTACATAAATTATCATGAGTTCCATCGTGGAATTAATAAATTAATTATAATATATAAAATAAAACAAAAATAAAATAAATAAAAAAAGGTAATTATGCATTTTAGGGGATGCACCTCCGATGAACTTGACATATGTTGTTAAGGTCACCCTTTTTTTAAGTGACATTCGGAAGGTTTTAGCCGTTGCTCGTTTTTTATTAAAAAGTTATTAACAAAAAAATTTTTTAAAATATAGCAATTATTTTGAGTATTGAAAGGCATAAACGACTAATATGTACGTGGAAATAGTACCTATATGTACATACAAACGAAGGAAAGTAATTTAAAACATGTCTGTTAAGTTAGCACCCCCCCCCACACAAAACCGGAATAACACATATACGGAAATTAAGTGCTCTTTATGTGCTAATTATGTGCTCTATTCACGATTTTTGTGCTCGAGCGGTTTCGCGGGAAATCGCAATTGAAAGTGGGGGTGCTGGCTTAACGTAAGCTAGCACCCCCACTCATTAAAATTACATATAAAATAAAAAACTAAATAGGCTAGAATTATGTGCTTTTTATGTGCTTTCAAATGCCTCAAACAAAATTAGTCTATCTGTAATAGTTTAAAAGATATACGCAAAAAAAGATCCATATACTATTAATATAAGAGTAAAGTACCAGTTATAATACAGATAGCTAATTGGTTTTAGTCTTAAAATGTTCCTTAATTTATGTGCTTTCCAAATATGTAGAATAAGAGTTTTGTGCTTGTCCCCTTCAGCCGACAAACCTCCTTGAAAGTGAGCACCCCATACGTACAAGAGTAAAGTACCAGTTAAAATACAAATAGCGAATTGGTTTTAGTCTTAAAATGTTCCTTAATTTATGTGCTTTCCAAATATGCACAACGAGATTTCCGTGCTCATCCCCTTCGGCCGACCCGAACGTTAGTACCCCATACTTACAAGAGTAAAGTACCAGTTATAATACAGATAGCTAATTGATTTTAGTCTCAAAATGTTCCTTAATTTATGTGCTTTCCAAATATGTAGAATAAGAGTTTTGTGCTTGTCCCCTTCAGCCGACAAACCTCCTTGAAAGTGAGCACCCCATACGTACAAGAGTAAAGTACCAGTTAAAATACAGATAGCGAATTGGTTTTAGTCTTAAAATGTTCCTTAATTTATGTGCTTTCCAAATATGCACAACGAGATTTCCGTGCTCATCCTCTTCGGCCGACCCGAACGTTAGTACCCCATACTTACAAGAGTAAAGTACCAGTTATAATACAGATAGCTAATTGATTTTAGTCTCAAAATGTTCCTTAATTTATGTGCTTTCCAAATATGTAGAATAAGAGTTTTGTGCTTGTCCCCTTCAGCCGACAAACCTCCTTGAAAGTGAGCACCCCATACGCACAAGAGTAAAGTACCAGTTAAAATACAGATAGCGAATTGGTTTTAGTCTTAAAATGTTCCTTAATTTATGTGCTTTCCAAATATGCACAACGAGATTTCCGTGCTCATCCCCTTCGGCCGACCCGAACGTTAGTACCCCATACTTACAAGAGTAAAGTACCAGTTATAATACAGATAGCTAATTGATTTTAGTCTCAAAATGTTCCTTAATTTATGTGCTTTCCAAATATGTAGAATAAGAGTTTTGTGCTTGTCCCCTTCAGCCGACAAACCTCCTTGAAAGTGAGCACCCCATACGTACAAGAGTAAAGTACCAGTTAAAATACAGATAGCGAATTGGTTTTAGTCTTAAAATGTTCCTTAATTTATGTGCTTTCCAAATATGCACAACGAGATTTCCGTGCTCATCCCCTTCGGCCGACCCGATCGTTAGTACCCCATACGTACAAGAGTAAAGTACCAGTTATAATACAGATAGCTAATTGATTTCAGTCTCAAAATGTTCCTTAATTTATGTGCTTTCCAAATATGTAGAATAAGAGTTTTGTGCTTGTCTCCTTCAGCTGACAAACCTCCTTGAAAGTGAGCACCCCATACCTATGTACAAGAGTAAAGTACCAGTTATAATACAGATAGCTAATTGATTTTAGTCTCAAAATGTTCCTCAATTTATGTGCTTTCAAAATGTACAGAATAAGATTTTTGTGCTCATCTCCTTCGGCCAACAAACCTTCCTAAAAGTGAGCACCACTATACTTAAAGTGTAAAGTGCTTACTAACATAACGATTCATTTCCAGCCTATTGATTATAAGCTGAAAATGTTTCTCCACTTATTTTTGCGTATTTAATTGCTTTTAAAATATTCTTGATTGGAATTTGACGAGATTATTGTATAAATATAATAGCTATTTGAAATAAATCATAAGACAATTATATTATTAAAGTGTTACATATATCTCTAGTGATATATATGATATATATTATGGAATATTGTGTCTTTACATTTTTTTTGCATCTTTAAGTTTGAAGTTATAGGTACAGTTTTTGGAATTTTATAAAGTTAGAGGTTGTTATAAATGTAAATAGATATGTCCTTTATGTAATATATTTATTCCGTTTTGTTTTACATAATAAATATAGCTTGAAGTTTTATCAAATTAATGAGTATTATAAACATAAATGTTTCCTTTATGTATGTGAACATAGTTTTGTCCACGTCCTCGTCCTCGCCCTCTTCCTCGTCCTCGTCCTCGTCCTCGTCCTCGTCCTCGTCCTCGTCCTCTAGCCTCTTCATTAATATTCAATTGTTGGATGCGGTTTCTTATATGTCCAACATTTTGATTATCGTTATTTACTCTTTGGCGAAGCACTTGTAATTCTTGCCACATTTCTTGTAAACTAGGTACTTCGTTTCTTGCAGGCTGGAATAGGAAATATAATTTATACATATGTATGCGTATGTGTGTATATGCGCATATGTATATTTGCACGCGCGTGTGTTGTATGTGTGTGTAATATTATATAATAAATAATTGTAAATAAGAAATAAAAATTGGTTAGGTAAAGGTTAGTAGAATTCTGTTGCATGTTTACTATTATAGACAAAATGTTTGTGGATAATCATTATAAATCATTTACTGTTTAATCTTCTGATATATTATCCTTTTTATTTTTTATTTCTATATATTTATTTCAGTAGGAAACTATGCCTAGACTTTTTCACAAAAATATTCTGCAAAAGTCAATTTCTTTTTAAACTTATAAATTGTCGTATACTGATTTTTTGTTAATAATTTTGCGTAGTATAATAGAATTTTTATAAACAAGAAAAAACGTCATTAATTTGTATTTTGTCCAAGACTTTTAAAATTATCTTATTATATAATAAAAAAAAGAAATCATATCTACAGGTTTCTTTTGTTAAAAATGATCTGTAGATATGATTTTTTTTATTAACTATACTGGATCGGGTTAACAAAAATTTATTTATTTTATATTTTATTTTTTAAGTAATAATGTCTTTCTTTTTTGATAAATAATATGAAGAATTACTTCTATCTTTTTTTTTAAATCATTCAAGAATGTAATATAACATTAATTGAACTTTATTTTAAAATATAAACGCTTTTGTTTTTATCTTTTATTGAAAGCATGATTTTATATTATTTATTTTTATTATCTATTCCATTCTATTATCTATTTCAATCATATAATGTTATATTATCAAGTGACAATTGTTTGATATATTTCTTTTTTTAAATTATATGTATTTATAATTACTTGTACACTTTGAGGCTGTACATTAGGCTGATGTTGGTTTATTTCCTGCAGTTGTTGCAAGGATTTTTGTTGCCGGTATTGTTGCAAGGATTGTTGTTGCCGACATTGCTGTTGAGATGGTTGTTGTTGCTGTAGTGGTTGTTGCTGCTGTGGTTGTTGCGTCAGTGACTGTTGCTTAGATGGAGGTTGTTGCTGCGGAGATTGTTGTTGAGGAAGTTGTTGCTGCAGGGGTTGTATCAGGGGTTTTACATTTTCTTGGTTATCGTCTTCTGAAAATATATACAATTTCTGTCGCCGTCTAGCTTTGGTTTTTTGTCGTGATCGCCACAACTGACTTCTTTTTATCTTTAGCTTTTTATTTAAATCTGAAATGTCAAGTATGTAATTATATATATATATTAATACGTAAATCATCAATCATTACAAAAATTTTTATCTAATATTGTTGTATTTTTAGCATTTATCGCATTCTCTGTGCAAATATATACAAAATGTTCTAGAGCTCTCTTGATATCCATTAGTGATAGATTTCTAAAGACATTTAGAGAGAAAAGTCTTTAAAATATTAAAGCCCTAATACTTTTTAAATTAGAAGTGTTTAATTAATCAAATTATTTAAAGTTTACGCATTCAAGCATTGTGTATCACTCTTAGTCATTAACTATTTTGATATAAATGTTTATATTAAATTAGACATTTTAATATAATTCCATGTACAATATTATTCAATTTCTTTTTTTATCTTATTCATCATCCAAATATCTAATTCATTGAATGTGCTAATAATAATAATAGTTGCATAATAATAATATATATTGGCTTACTTGTTTTGCTTCAGAAATTTAAAATAAATTATTAACGTAAGAAATCAAAATTTCGTATCTTTGATGGTATACGTAATAATAAATATGTTAAATAAAAAGTGATTAAAACAGAAATGTTTATTATTTTCGACGACAATTGGCAATAAGTGTATTGAAACGACTTTACAACGTTTTGACTCTCAGGATTGAGTTTTTCTCCGGATCAATTCGCAGCTTCTCGGCGTAGGCCTCCGCGACGGTTTCTCTGAACGTGAGAGGCGGCGCGGTCGCGACGATCGTCGGCGTCGTGGATATCGCCGCTGTCATCGTCGTTGTTACCGTGAGCATCGTCGTGGTGACTGTCGTCGCGGCCGTGGCGGTCGCGGACGTCGGCGGCGAGATCGGCGCGGACGACGCTCGATGATGCATGAACGCCGTCCGAGCTCGCCGCCGACGTCCGCGAACGCCGCGGCCGCGACGACGGTCACCACGACGATGCTCACGGTAACAACGGCGACGACAGCGGCGATATCCACGACGCCTACGGCGCCGACGATCGTCGCGACCGCGCCGCCTCTCACGTTCAGAGAAACCGTCGCGGAAGCCTACGCCGAGAAGCTGCGAATTGATCCGGAGAAAAACTCAATTCTGAGAGTCAAAACGTTGTAAAGTCATTTCAATACACTTATTGCCAATTGTCGTCAAAAATAATAAACATTTCTGTTTTAATCATTATTGGCAAACAAACAATTTATTTTTAAAAAGTGATTTATTTATATATCTACATGCTTTCAAGGAAATAAAAAGACGAGAGGATTTCGTTAGCGCAGATGCGCTATAGATATGTGCGCTAACGGGACGCTTCCTGAAAATACATAAGATATTTTACAACTTACCTTCCATTCTTCCTGAAATTTCCGTCAAATTTCTTTGATGATCCGCGATCCGCGATCCACGACAGTTCACTGCTGAGTGTCGCCAGCTCGAGTGACTCTCTCCGAACTGGCGATACTGTTCTTTCACTCGAGACGTGGTAAACAAAAGAGCGGAAGCGCGGTGTTTATTTGCCGAAAAAAATATGACGAGATGTCGGCTCGATAAGATCAAAGTTAATCGGTTCGACAAAGGTACTTCGATTATTAGATGTCTAGACGCTTTTCCTTTGAAATTTGCCGACAATAATACATGCTCACGATAGACTTTTATTTCCACGGATCGGTGAGACTTTCAGGATCGGTCAGTCGATGCGGTAACGCGAACGTGAAAACATCGTGATAGATCGTATAAGTATCGTGATAGTGATAGCGTATAGTTACCGTCCACATTACCGTGAATAGTAGTATACCGTTTTATTTGCTATCACACGTGTTTTTGTGATAATATACTGTGACTATTAAATAATGATGCCTATTCGCGGAAGGCCTGTTAAAATAGATAAGACCAAAGTGATCGACCTTTTAATAAATAACAAAAATGAAATCGTACTTGATAACGGGAAAATAATATCAAAGCGTGATGCGATATGGTCGACTTTATCGAAGCAGCTCGATGATGATATGACACCGAATGCTCTTTATACATTTGTTGTATGTGATAGATATAACATTCGAGATCGATTAATGAATTCTTTTCCTTCTAATGAACAAAATGCAAGTGATGATTCCATGAAAAATGAAGAGTATGACACCTCGAAAAATAAATCGTGTATTAGTGAATCTACGACATCCATATCGCAATCAAGTACAGAAACGATTTTTACAATAAACATACCAAAAAATGATTTTCAAGATATGATAATTTTCAAGAAATATCGAAAGACAGATAAACGTAACAGAACCATAAGACACCATACAGTTTTGCAACCAGGGATGTGGCAGCATGTATTATGTCAGAAGATTTGGGAAGCTACGAAACTTTCATGTGGTTTTAATTTTAAGAACCATAAGTTATCTCGTGATGGTCAGTCAGGTTATGCTAATGGAAGTTGCCGTTGTGGTTCAGTTATTAAATGTAAAATTGATAATTCAGATAAAAATGATATAAGTACAAAGATAACTTGCAGATTTACAGAAGGTAATGCAGAAGGACGCTGCGGAAAACGTTATCTTCGTAAACCAATAAGAGAAACTGTTGTAGAAAATATGCGTGGAAAATCTGCAATGGCATACAGAATAGAAATGGCAGAACAATGTATGGATCACAACGATATATTAGAACCTCCACATTTATATAGTGCTGAAGTGTTACGCACTGCAAAACATGAAGTATTACAAAAAAAATATATTCATAAAGATCCTATAAAAGCTTTACATATAATGCGGTTTAATAAATTAGCTGGAATCATACACAGCATCGGATTAGATCCCTTTTATGTACATTATTGGGGAAATTATCAGTTAGATGTTTATCGAGCATATGCAACTTCAGAACCAGCTTGTGTGTATATCGACGCTACCGGAAGTATAGTAAAAAAAATTCGGAAACCAGATAATTCAAATTCAAAACATATATTTTTGTATAATTGTGTGATAAATTGTGATCAAGGCGGACTTTTTCCAGTAGCACAAATGTTAACAGAAAGTCATAATACAAATTCAATTCACTTTTGGTTGATTGAATGGATACGATCAGGTGCACCCCATCCTCGGGAAGTAGTTTGTGATTTTTGTAGAGCTCTCTTAATAGCAACAGTTCGTAGTTTTTCTGGATATTTGACACTTGAGAATTATGCTGATGCTTGCAAAAATATTCGCGTACCAGACTGTTATATCCGTATCGATGTATCACATTTTATCAAGAAATATTCATCTTTTTTGAAAGACGTGCGAACTCGTTTAAAACAATTTTATTTATCTTTATTGAGTCAATTAATCTTATGTCGAAATGAGGAGGTGGCAGAAGCTATTTTGACATCAATTTTAGTAATTGCACGCAGCGAAACAGAAGGAATGACACAAGCCGGCACGTTGTCAATCTGCGAAGAACATAAAATAAAAATTAAATCTCTCATGTTCTCAGCAACCGAAGAAAATTTATTCGAAAATGCGGAAGATGAAGAAAATGCCGAAGATGAAGAAAATATGAGTGATAAAGAAGATGATGACAATAACAAAAACAAGTGGCTAGAGTGGGCTGAAACAATCGAAGAAAATGTCATGAAGATAATTAATATTGTTGAAGGAGATCGTTTAAATGCACATTATCTGCCAAAATTTGCTGATAGATTAATGAAAGACATTAAATATTTACCAATGTGGTCATGTATATGTCGCGATAAATTTGGATATGGACGAATTCCAGCAAGCAGTGCATCTGTAGAATCAGATTTTAATATTGTAAAAAATGTTCTCCTCAAAAACGAAGAAACGCCGATGCGAGTTGATGAATTCGTAGTAAAACACGTAAATTTCTTAAGCGGGCGTATTAAACTTGCACATTCCAAACATGCAGCAGAAAAGGATAAAATGGAAAAATCAAATGCCGAAATGAGTAATAATACATTTGAATCAGATAATACAATTATTACAGAAGAGGATAAAATAGAAAAATCAAATGGCGAAATAAGTAATGATACCATTAAATCGGATAATATAATTATTACAGAAGAGGATAAAACAGAAGAGTCAAATGCCGAAATAAGTAATGACACAATGGAATCAAATAATAAAATTATTAATGCATCAACGAATCTGTGTCCAGTTTGCGCGAATGGAGATAAACCTACTGGTGCACATAAATGTGATATTTGCAAAAAGGCAGTTCACGCAGTAGATGGATGTTCTGTACCCTTAGGTGAAGAAGGATATGGACAGACACGAATTTGCAGAGATTGTAGTGTCAACAATATTGCAAACGATATATTACCCACAAGAGAAGTAGAAAATTGGCGTGGATTAGGAGTAACTAAGGAAAAGAAGAGGAGAAGCAAATATCTGCAAACAGATAATCTAGAAAATCAATTTTTATTTAATGATAAAATAACAAAAATTCCTATAATGAAAAACGGTGGTAACATTACAACAAAATCAGTAAAATTGGGTGATAAGAGAATTTCCTTTACTAATACTTGTTCTTTTGACAGTATATTGCAATTATTTATTGTAGCATATTTTGATAGAGATTATATTAAAGATTTTATATTGTTAAACAATTTAAATACATTATTTCAATTAGTTTTAAATATTGCAACACATGGAATTAAACAAAATTCTTACAAATTAAGAGCCCAAATTTTAAACGAATTTTTTACAGGTACATCAATGCCAAACAACTGTATTTTAATTGATTGTGCGGTAAATGTTGGATTTTTATGCAGCAAGTTATTTACAAAATATCCTCCTTTTACTGAAGTATCGATATGCTCAAACGGTTGTACAGAAAGAAAGAAAATATTTCCATTACTTAATGTGGATATAAATTTATTAATATGCCAGGATTTTAAAGCAATAGAAAACAATATAATAATAAAAGGATCACGACGTTGTTGCCAAAAAAATTGCGATGGTTTCGAAACAACAACATTTTCCCATACAGGTAACTATTATTTAAATTTATATTAAATAATTGATACAGTTATTGCAATAGTTATGTTTAATGTTATATAAATTGTTCGAAAGCAACTAATTATTAAAATATTATCACTAAATATTAAAAAATTTTAATTTGTTTTTCAGGACCTTACGTTATTCTAGAAGTCTATGGACATGAAGAAGAACTACCAAATATAAAATTAGAAAACATTCCCAAAAAGATTAAATTTACATTTCTGGAAAAAGATTATTATCTTATTGGTATCGTCAACTTAACAACTTCTGGAAAGCAAACAAGAAGATCAAATGATGATATTGGACATTACACAGCCATTTGTTGCAGAAATAATAACAAATGGATAAAATATGATGACTGTAAGAATGCAGAACAAATTTTAAATACAAATTACATTGCGTGTCCACAACTTATTTTATACGCAATATAATTATACATTCAGAAAGATATAATTATATATTTAATTATATTTTGTAAAGTATATATTTTTCAATGATTTTATCGTAATATATACATTATATAGAAAGTAAAATAGAATCATACATTTTATTAATTATTTCTCCTTCAGATTTTATACGTATATATATATATATGTACACATATAAAATCTAGAAAAGAAGTTATTAATAAAATGTATGATTCTATTTTACATCTTCATAATTTTCTTTGCTTAAACAAACGTATACAGTTTAAAAATAAAACTGTTATTTACTGTTGTGAAAAAATTGTAAAAATATGCTAGAGACAGTCTAAATAATTATATAATTGTTATTGGAGAGAGTTACATAATAAGCATTGATAATGTTTGAAAGTTATTTCTGTTAAATTTTATATTACAGTTTTTAAAATTATGATAAAACTATTTGATAAATAATATAAAAGCTTATAAGGTCTATGATAAATTCAGCAAATTCTAAACACCTTTCAAATATTAGTCGCGCATAAAAGCGTGAACTGCTACTAATGTTATGTAACTCATGTTACTACATTATTTGCATAATAAGTATTGATTATATCTGCAAATTTTATATATGTCATAATATTTGTTTCTAAAGTTTATTTAACAAGTTATATAGAAATACAGTAATCAGAAAATATTCTGCAGATATAAGTCGCGCTAATGCGTGAACTGCTACCTATATTATGCAATAAAGCAACTAAATATGAAGCTCTTACATGTTGTGCATTGATAATAAATGAAGGATGAATCAGAGATATCTAAAAATTTTCAAAACAATTATACAATTCTAAGAAATTTACATTTATAAAACTTTTTATTGATATATAAATGAAAAATAATTCAATAATTATATAAAATTATGTGATAATTATAATTAAAATTAATTTTTTTGGTATAAGTTTTAAAAGCATAATAATCACATTAATTCTTTTTGTCAATGTAATTCTTTGATACAAATTTTTTTAATAAACATAATTATACATGTAATATTTAAATATTCTATTATCATATTTTTTTATACATAAAAACAAATATATCCTTCAAGTATTAGTCGCGCAATTGTAGCGTGAACTGTACTATTATTCATGTAATATCGTCATAAAGAACAATATACAAAAGATTCTATATAAATACATATTAAAGTTTACTAAAGGTTAACTAATTTTAAAAATTATATTTTGTTTCTATTATTAGAAAAAGAATGTTAAAAATTAGTTAAACATATGTTTACTTATATGTATTTATATATCGTTCAGAATCTCAGCGAAAAATTCTCCATAACGTTTAGCAACTTTGCAATACTTACTCATAACTCATATTAAATAACTTTAAAAATGTATATAAACATCATCTATTTAATTTTATAAATATTAATAAAATTATATTACTTATATACAAAATTATTTTACTTCTATACCTCAATTCTTCCTATCTATTCCTACGTGTACTACTTCCATCTATTCCCTATCAAATATTTGATACTGATAACTATCCCATGTTTTGCTAACAATTTTACATATAACAATATTTATGTAAAAAATACTAATTTCAAAAAAGTGAGAACTTTACTCTTGTAAGTATAGTGTTGCTTACTTTCAGGAAGATTTATCAGCTAAAAAGGATGAGCACAAAAATCATATTCTGTATATTTTGAAAGTACATAAATTAAGGAACATTTTAAGACTAAAACCAATTTGCTATCTGTATTTTAACTGGTACTTTACTCTTGTACGTATGGGGTGCTTACTTTCAAGGAGGTTTGTCGGCTGAAGGGGACAAGCACAAAACTCTTATTCTACATATTTGGAAAGCACATAAATTAAGGAACATTTTGAGACTAAAATCAATTAGCTATCTGTATTATAACTGGTATTTTACTCTTGTACGTATGGGGTGCTCACTTTCAAGGAGGTTTGTCGGCTGAAGGGGACAAGCACAAAACTCTTATTCTACATATTTGGAAAGCACATAAATTAAGGAACATTTTGAGACTAAAATCAATTAGCTATCTGTATTATAACTGGTACTTTACTCTTGTACGTATGGGGTACTAACGATCGGGTCGGCCGAAGGGGATGAGCACGGAAATCTCGTTGTGCATATTTGGAAAGCACATAAATTAAGGAACATTTTAAGACTAAAACCAATTCGCTATCTGTATTTTAACTGGTACTTTACTCTTGTACGTATGGGGTGCTCACTTTCAAGGAGGTTTGTCGGCTGAAGGGGACAAGCACAAAACTCTTATTCTACATATTTGAAAAGCACATAAATTAAGGAACATTTTGAGACTAAAATCAATTAGCTATCTGTATTATAACTGGTACTTTACTCTTGTAAGTATGGGGTACTAACGTTCGGGTCGGCCGAAGGGGATGAGCACGGAAATCTCGTTGTGCATATTTGGAAAGCACATAAATTAAGGAACATTTTAAGACTAAAACCAATTCGCTATCTGTATTTTAACTGGTACTTTACTCTTGTGCGTATGGGGTGCTCACTTTCAAGGAGGTTTGTCGGCTGAAGGGGACAAGCACAAAACTCTTATTCTACATATTTGGAAAGCACATAAATTAAGGAACATTTTGAGACTAAAATCAATTAGCTATCTGTATTATAACTGGTACTTTACTCTTGTAAGTATGGGGTACTAACGTTCGGGTCGGCCGAAGAGGATGAGCACGGAAATCTCGTTGTGCATATTTGGAAAGCACATAAATTAAGGAACATTTTAAGACTAAAACCAATTCGCTATCTGTATTTTAACTGGTACTTTACTCTTGTACGTATGGGGTGCTCACTTTCAAGGAGGTTTGTCGGCTGAAGGGGACAAGCACAAAACTCTTATTCTACATATTTGGAAAGCACATAAATTAAGGAACATTTTGAGACTAAAATCAATTAGCTATCTGTATTATAACTGGTACTTTACTCTTGTAAGTATGGGGTACTAACGTTCGGGTCGGCCGAAGGGGATGAGCACGGAAATCTCGTTGTGCATATTTGGAAAGCACATAAATTAAGGAACATTTTAAGACTAAAACCAATTCGCTATTTGTATTTTAACTGGTACTTTACTCTTGTACGTATGGGGTGCTCACTTTCAAGGAGGTTTGTCGGCTGAAGGGGACAAGCACAAAACTCTTATTCTACATATTTGGAAAGCACATAAATTAAGGAACATTTTAAGACTAAAACCAATTAGCTATCTGTATTATAACTGGTACTTTACTCTTATATTAATAGTATATGGATCTTTTTTTGCGTATATCTTTTAAACTATTACAGATAGACTAATTTTGTTTGAGGCATTTGAAAGCACATAAAAAGCACATAATTCTAGCCTATTTAGTTTTTTATTTTATATGTAATTTTAATGAGTGGGGGTGCTAGCTTACGTTAAGCCAGCACCCCCACTTTCAATTGCGATTTCCCGCGAAACCGCTCGAGCACAAAAATCGTGAATAGAGCACATAATTAGCACATAAAGAGCACTTAATTTCCGTATATGTGTTATTCCGGTTTTGTGTGGGGGGGGTGCTAACTTAACAGACATATTTAAAATCAGTGAATCGTTGATTTATTGAACAGTCTTTTTGTTAAAGCAGAAAATAATTTTGATATAGAAAAATATATATACAATTTTATGTGTTAGAAAACACAAATATAATGTATTTTCTTCTTTAATTTAATCAAAAGCATAAACTGTTATCTGCTTTATTTAAAGCAGTGAATTGCTGATATATTGAACAATCTTTTTGTTAAAACAGAGAATAGTTGGTATATAGAAAGGTATATATACAATTTTATGTCTTAGAAAGCATAAATATAAAGTATTCTGATATTCTCTGCTCTAACTAATTGTATGATTATAATTGTAAACTATCTTTAATTGTACGTACAGTTTTATACCAATTAACTATTCTCTGCTTTAACAAAAAGACTGTTTAATATATCACTCATTCACTGCTTTATGTAAAGCAGATGCAGATAACAGTTTATGCTTTTGATTAAATTAAAGCAGAGAATACATTATATTTATGCTTTCTAACATATAAAATTGTATATATACTTTTCTATACCAACTATTCTCTGCTTTAACAAAAAGACTATTCAATATACTAACAATTCGCTGCTTTAAATAACTTTCCTTCGTTCATACATGTACTATTTTCACATACATGTTAGTCGTCTATGCCTTTCAATACTCAAAATAACTGCTATATTTTTTAAACTTTTTTTGTTAATAACTATTTAATAAAAAACGAGCGACGGCTAGAATCTTCTAAAGGTCACTCAGGAGGGTGAAATTGACAACATATGTCAAGGTCAAGGTCATCGGAGGTGCATCCCCTAAAATGCATAATTACCTAAAAAAAGTATGCAAATTAGGAATTTGCACATTGTTTCATCAACATTTTATTTTGCTCATGAAGCTTCCTCTATGAGAAGCCAAATGAATAAATATTAATAATTATGCTTCCTCACACAGGAAGCTTTATGAGCGAAATAAAATGTTGATGAAGTAATGTGCAAATTTCTAATTTGCACACTTAAAAATGATGCGGAAGTAATGTGCAAATTCCTAATTTGCATACTTAAAAACTGTGAGGAAGCAATGTGCAAATTCCTAATTTGTACCATTTTTTTTTATATACCCGTAGAAATTTTACGAGCTTTATCTTTTCTGAGTGCCATCCTATTCGACTTTAGGGCCCGGTGCATATATTTTAATAAATGGAGTATTATTAATGAATAGATGGTATTGAATTTGGCTAGAAATGTCCTTGACTTAACAAAACTCGTATAATTTATAAGATAAGTGTTTTCTACCCCTATTTCATATACATATAATTTGATTAATATTTGATTGATTAGTTCTTGAGTTATAGCCGTTTGAAATTTCGGGGAATCCGTACATAGGAAGCAATGCACAAGTTTCTAATTTGTACACTTTTTTATTATATTGGTAATTTTTTTCTAATTCTACTACATTCTTAGGTCTTTTCTACCTCTATTTCATATATAATTTTTTAAGATTTGGTTGATTAGTTCTTGAGTTATAGCCGTTTGAAATTTTGAGGAATCCGTACATATATATTATTAGGGAGCAAAATGTGCAAGTTTCTAATTTGCACACTTTTTTATTATATTGACAATTTTTTTCTAATTCTATTATATTCTTCAGTCTTTTCTACCCCTATTTCATATATGTATATTTCTTTAAAATTTGGTTGATTAGTTCTTGAGACACAAACGTTTGAAATTTCGGGTAATCTGTACATACATATAGAAACCTTATAAAGCTGGGTTTAATCAATCAAATCTTAAAGAATTATATTCAAAATAGGGTTAAAAAAGACTGAGTAATATAATAGAATTAGAAACAACCCGATATCTCAAAATTTGCGGAAGTTAGAGAAATCACGGACATCAAATCCGTACATACACCCACCCACACACACACACACCCACGGAAATTTTTCTAAATGCAATTTTTCGATGTTTTACAACATTCTGAACACATTGGCAGCGGCAACTAAAAGAAAATTTATTTTACGAAAATAAAGCTTCCTCTATTAAGAAGCAATAAATAGGATAAATAAATAAACACAATTAGTATTGCATTCATAGAACAAAACATGTATTTTTTGTTAAATGTGTAATAATCCTGGCGGATCCTAGGGGGGTTTTGGGGTTACCCCCTCTCCCCTTGGATCTACTGGTGTGAAAAAAATTTTGCAACACTCAGTTGACATCAAAAAAGCGTATCTTCGTGAAAAATTGTATTTGACAAATTTTATTTATTATAATTTTTTTTTTATTATTTTTATTTTTCTTATTATACTCTTTCCGTATTATACTTTAGTTTGTAAACTTAAAAAAGCGTATCTCTGTGAAAAATTGTTATATTTGACAAATTTTTTTTAATTTAAAGGGCAAAGTCTCTACTTTAAGAAACTTTTGTTCTTCATGACGATTGGTTTCGTACCCCCCAATTTTCTATACTCCTTTGATTTTATCCTTCTCCCCTCCTGTTATCTCTTCAAAAGTAAGGACGTGTTTTCTCTTCAAAAAATTGCATAGTTTGACGCACTGCATGGGGTGGAATAAATATTTTTTGTAAATGTCATGTTAACTATCGTAAAATATGGACTTTTACCTACAAATTAAAAGAAAATTGAAGATTGTATGATTTTTTCTAAAGGAGTTACGACATATCAAAAGAAAGTGAGTGAAATAGGCTGATTTTTCCTAAAAAATGTAACGTACCGCGTACATGTAATCTTACGTTTTTTTGGGTCGCTAGTACGACTTATTTCGCAGTCCAAATTTGCTTTAAAGGGGTCGAAATAAATCACTTTTAAATTAAAAGTGATTTATTTTGACTCCTTCAAAGCAAATTTTGACAACTATCCAACGGGTTTAGACGAACAAAAATGTTACCATCGTATTCAGCGACCGAAAAAACATAAGATTACATGTACAACTTACGTTACACTTTTTAGGGAAAAATCGGCCTATTTTATCCACCCTCCTTTGATACCGTAACTCCACAAAAAAAATCGTACGGACCTTCTTTCTTTTAATTTGTAGCTAAAAGTCCATGTTTTATGTCTTTACGATAATTATCATATTTACGAAAAAAATTTATTTCAACCCGTAGAATGCGTCAAACGTCAAACTATGCAATTTTTTTTTAAGAAAAAACGTCCTTACTTTTGAAAAGATGGCGAAAGGAGGAGAGAATAAAATCAAAATTTAACGAGTTTTTTAGAGCAGACTGCCCTTTAAAATAAAAAAAATTTTTTTTCAAGTACGACAATTTTTTGCAGAAATACGCTTATTTGAAATTAAGCGAAATTTTGATATAAATTAAGTGTTGCAATAACTTTTTTGACCAGTATATTTTAAAAATATAGCAAAAATTTATTAAACATTAAAACAGTACCAGAAGTTTCATCACGTTCTTGTGGTTGATCTTGCAGTAAAAATTGAGCGTGATACTAACAATAAGAAAAATATCAAACCAAATAATTTTGTTGAAACCCTCCCCTCCCCTCATGATTGACGTCAGGATCCGCTAGTGGTAATATCATAATATGTAAAAATAAGCAAATTTAAAGTACGACCGTATATAAGATAATAATCATTAATTAAAGGAAACGCCATAATCGGTCGGGACTGGATATTGGTTGTCCAATAAAATTATTCGTGAATTTTTAAGTACAAATCATCACTTTAGTAAACCACGCGCCGTTACTTACGGACTTAAACGTAGCCACAACTAAAGCTAGAAAGAGTACCTACTCTCACACAATTAAATTGAAAATTAATTTAATTGTCCACTAACACTCTTAATATGTAATATTTACTGAGTAAAATACTTTTTGCAATGCTTGTCGCAAAAGTTCGATTTTTGAATGTTGTTTAACGTGCGGAAAGTAGCTTATTTCTCAACGATTCAATGTATGCCTTACTTTACCGCACTAGTGCGAGAAAAGCACCTTTATGACTTACTTTACCGTAATAGTGTGTAAGAAACCTCCTTTTTTTCACGGTTGATAGTTTTTGTTTTACGATTTTCGACTGACATAGGCTAATGGCAGAAAACAAAACGTAGGCTCTTACGTCTATCATAAACGTGAACGTAAAGCAAGACAGAGAAAACCGTAAACGTAACTACGTACTTAAGTCATGAAAAGCTATCGTGTCACGACTTACGTAGTTACCAAAAATAATATTTAATTGACCATGACTGGCACATTTATTGAAAATGTCGACACGACGTTTCGAACCAATTTCGGCTCCTTTTCAAGTGTATACATAAATTCTTACACAGACATTCGTTAGTCACACGTGTACCTGCAAGTCTGATCTAAGAATTCTGTGTGCGTTATAAAATAAAATCGATAGTGTTCAAGCACGTCTGCACGCCACAATTACAAACAGCACAATGAGCATTGTGCTGTTTGTAATTGTGGCGTGCAGACGTGCTTGAACACTATCGATTTTATTTTATAACGCACACAGAATTCTTAGATCAGACTTGCAGGTACACGTGTGACTAACGAATGTCTGTGTAAGAATTTATGTATACACTTGAAAAGGAGCCGAAATTGGTTCGAAACGTCGTGTCGACATTTTCAATAAATGTGCCAGTCATGGTCAATTAAATATTATTTTTGGTTATTAATCACTGGCGAAGAAATTCTAATTATTACGTAGTTACGTTCACGGTTTTCTCTTGCTTTACGTTCACTTTTATGATAGACGTAAGAGCCTACGTTTTGTTTTCTGCCATTAGCCATAACAAACTTGAACGTAACAAAATTCACGCGATACAAAACGTTAATTAATTCGTTACATAGTATTCGCTGAATACTATTTCTTATTTGAATTTAATTTCAATTAATTTTTTAATCTCAAATAGAACTTTTGCGACAAGCATTACAAAAAATATTGTATGTGGCATGTGCGGAAGACAACGAATTACGTCGCGTGTGAAGTTGCCGCATTCGCCTCAGCTTATAGTGCATTCACATGCTCGTATGAATGTACCATAAGCCTTCGGCTCATGCGGCAACTTCACGCGCGATATAATTCGTTGTTTTACACACTCGCCACACAAAATACTATTGTTTTATTTTTTCATCTTTCCTTTTTCCTAATACCTTCCAGGATTAAATATTATATAAATTGGTGCAAAAATTCAATATACAAGTATATGCTTAGAGATATTTTCTATACGCGGATAATCGCGATCAAAAATAGAGAAGTGCAATTGTAATATTTTAATCATTTACAATTAATATATAATTTAACATATAATCCATACTTTGCTTTATATATGTAAGTATTCACGATTATATTAATTCAAATTATCTGTTCCTATAATGCGCCAATTTTAGCCTAAACTTTCACAGCCTATCCATATGTATTGATAACTAATTTTTATACTAATTAAAGCAATATGACGTGAGATCTAATAAATGTTATTTCGCGACATGGAAAAATTTGTTAGGGCAATTATTTTAAAATTGATCAATTTTCCGTTAATTTAAATACTTGCTTTTAAGGAATGTAATATTTATTTTTAATACACCATAAAATAATTTTGGAACGATTACACAAAATATGTAGTAACAAGATGTGTAAATTATCAAAATACAAATATATTGTGTTTTCTCGAGTTTATAAAAATGTCCACCGTTAACTAAAACACACGCTTACGTGATGATCGCATTATTAACAGCTGCAAAATTATAAGAAATACGCCAAAAATATTTGATCGTGTTAGACAGTCAATGGTTAGACGAGTGGAAGCGTGTGTTTTAGTTAACGGTGGAAATTTTTAACAACTTCTGTAAATAAAAATAAAGGTTTTTTCATTCATGGCCTTTCATTTTTCTGAATAAATCGTAACTCCTGCGGGATGCGTTTTTGGACTAACGTTTATGGGAACTTTTTTAATCCTTATGACAAGCCCAATCCAATCCCTGATTTTGACCAACTATTTCAAGACTACCCTGTATATCCGTATTTACATATACCGATAAATAAACCATGCATCTCACTTTGACCTTTGTGAACAGTTTTGCAAACGTCTGTTGAAGCAATTTCCATACCACATTTAGTTTCGGACAACCTGTAATACAGGACGGTTATAATGGAACCGAGAGGGAGGCCAATACACAACGAGTTGTGGAAATATTTCGAACGATTAGAGCGTTTGCTCGCAAAGTGCAGGATTTGTGGAGAAGAAATTCGGCTCCGGCAAAATAATACTCTAAAAGATTTAAGATCACACTTACTAAAGAAACATGACATGTCTGCCGACAAAAACCGCACAATACCTGACAAGCTACGACAATATTTTACGGACTTACCAAAATATAAGGCCAAATGTAATAAATGTGGTAGAATAATATCTTATTTAAAAGACAATAACACTTTAAAACGACATTTAAAAATACATCCTGACTTAATGAACCAGAGTCAACTTGAGTAAGTACACGTTCAAAAACTTATTAAAATATTAATGGTTATAAAATAAATGTAATAATAAACAATCAACAGCTAAAGAAAATTCAGCAAAAAAGCTTTTCTCGAAAAATAAGAACTATTTGCAACTGCGGTCATAAATGTGCTCTTTTTCCAATCGTTATAACTATAATTTTGCATATAATTTGAGAAAATATTAATTTTTAATATTTACGTGTTCTTTTATCGATTATATTAGACATGTACGATTAGATTAGGTATATTTATTTGTCTGACATATTTCTAATATTGCAAAAATTTGAGTCAAATATATAGTCTTTAGTTCTTATATGTACCTATATTTATATCAAACACCCTGCAATACAGAATGAATATAATGAAATTGCCGAAACAAGCAACACGTAGCGAGTTGTGGAATTATTTCGAACAATTAAAATGTTTGCTCGCAAAGTGTAGGATTTGTGGAGAAGAAATTCGGTCATCTTGGAAACAATGTGTTCTACCAAATTTAAGAACACACTTAAAGATACATGACGTGTTTGCCGATAAAAACCGCACAATACCTGATAACCTACGGCAATATTACTCGGACTTACCAAAATATAAGGCAAAATGTAATAAATGTGGTAAAATAATATCTCATCTATCGAGCTATTGGTCTTTAAAACGCCATTTAAAAATGCATATTAACTTGATAAACCAGAATCAACATAAGTAAGTACACGAAAAATTTAAAAGTTATTAAAATACCAAGAGTACCTAATAATAAACAATTAACAGCTAAATAAAATTCAGCAAACATTTCCTCAAGGAATACGCATAAGAATTATTTGTAACTTCGGTCATAAATGTGCTCTTTTTTTCAATTGTTATAACTATAATTTTAAAATTAGTTTGCATATAGTTTTAAAAAATAAGATTTTACATATTGACATTCTTTTATCTATCATAGACGTATACAATTAAGATATTCAGATTACGTATTTATTTGTTTGACATTTGTCTGACATTGCAAAAACTCAAGTCAAATATTTGAAATGTTTACTTCTTATACATGTACTCAAGTTAAATAGGCTTAAGCAAATTTAAAGTACGACCGTATATAAGATAATAATCAATAATTAAAGGAAACGCCATAATCGGTCGGGACTGGATATTGGTTGTCCAATAAAATTATTCGTGAATTTTTAAGTACAAATCATCACTCTAGTAAACCACGCGCCGTTACTTACGGACTTAAACGTAGCCACAACTAAAGCTAGAAAGAGTACCTATTCTCACACAATTAAATTAAAAATTAATTTAATTGTCCACTAACACTCGTTAATATATTCTAAAAAGGACGGGATATGTATAGAAGGATATGGGATTAATTTTCAATTTAATTGTGTGAGAATAGGTACTCCTTCTAGCTTTAGTTGTGGCTACGTTTAAGTCCGTAAGTAACGGCGCGTGGTTTACTAGAGTGATGATTTGTACTTACTTAAATATTCACGAATAATTTTATTGGACAACCAATATCCAGTCCCGTCCGATTATGGCGTTTTCTTTAATTATTGATTAAATATGCTTATTTAATAAAATCTTTTGCAACTCAAATTTCTCATTTACTTGTTACATAGATGATCAATAATTAATAATAATTTTTATTAGCCAAGAATCAACGGTTCTATAATATATAATTAAATATATGCTGTTGATCTTTGCAAAAAATGTCAGTATAATATATGATATTGACGCTTTATTTGTTACTTTGAAATTATTGTTGGATATATATACATATATCATCAACCTAATTTATTTTAACTTATTCTACAATCTTTCGTAAAAATATTCTATCGTTCGACCCGCGCGTTCTGGTTTATGACTGTAATCGTCTTATGTTTAAACACTTACATCAAAATTACTTTATTTATAAACTATGTATGTATAAAAAATTATTAATTTATTTAAGATGTTTTTTGTTCAAAATTAGTATTTCAGAAATTCAAGATGTGAAACATTCTCTCTCTATCACAGTCTTTCTTTTCGTCCTTTCCTTTAACATAAATCTTCACTCTATTACAAATCACCATTTATAAGTACATAATAGCATCTCGAGTAATGCATACAATTGTAATATTTGAAAATAATTATAACTGTTACATTTTTATTCACGCCACACTTCAATGCAGGCCGAACATTTCAAGTTCAACGGTTTATGATATGGACACCTCTGCAAAATATCAAAGTCAAGATCCATTTGGCTTGCACGTTCAATCATGTGAGAAAACGAGTGAAGAAGCAGGTGCACTTGATGAGTAATTATTCGTTTTGCTTATATGCTTTATATATCAGTTATATCATACAATGTAATGATGTACTTGTAGTTAAATATTGACTCTCTTGCATAAGGATCATTTGTAACTGAAATATTTTAAGTAACTACTTTATGTTTTATTCTTTTCAATTATACTACAAAAATAATATTTTTGTTCAACAATTTAGTAATGCACACCATCATAACTTTTTATTCTGATATTACTTATACAAAAATACTGTGTACATACAGAAATGTTGCGGGTATCTCGGAATCATCGCTCTCCCTTGCGGATTTTGATTTCCTTATATCAAAACAACAGAGTTGGACATTACCTCAATACGAGGAACTGCAGGCATTGCCTAAACAAGCAAGAGGGCAAGAAGGCGTTATTTATGTGTAATTATAATTAAATTTGTATATATCATACATTTTAATTATATTTTAGTAGTAAAATATTGATTTTCTCGCACTAGGATATAATTTTCAACGGTAATATTTTTAATAATTCCAATTTTAATTTCACCACATTTCAATGCAGACCGAGCACTTCAAGTTTAACGGGTTATGATATGGATCTCTCTGTAGAACATCAAAGTCAAGAATTATCTGATGTAACCGTTCCGTTTTCTGAACAAATAAGAGAAGCATTAGACGCAGTTGATGAGTAATTATATAGTCGTTTTGCTTAATATGTGCCATATATCATACAATGTAATGATATCCTAGTAGTTAAATGTTGACTTTCTCGCACAAAGATAACTAAAATATTTCAAATAACTACTTTTTCTTTTCTTTTTAATTACATCACAAAAATAATATTTTTGTTTAACAATTTAGTAGTGTACACGACTATTATAACATTCTAAACGCTATTGTAATCAAAAGTTTATTGCATGTTCTGTTTTTAATTATGCTGTTTTTAATTATATAGAAATGTTGCTGGTATCTCGGAATCATCGCCATCTCTTGCGGATTTCGATTTCCTTATGTCAGAACAACATAGTTGGACATTACCTCTCTACGAGGACCTGCAGGCGTCGCTTAAACAAACAAAAAGACAAGAAGGCGTCGTTGATGAGTAATTATTTGATTTGCTTATATTATACATTGTAATAATATTTTAATAGTTAAATTTTGACTCTCTTGCACAAAGATAATTTTTATATAACTGAAATATTTTTAATAACTACTTTATCTTTTCCTTTTAATTACATCACAAAATAATATAATTTTTGTTTAATAACTTAGGTCCGAGTTAACAGACATTTCTCAGTTGTCAAGATCAGCTGTCTTTGTCTGGCGTATGGTAAAACGGTATACGCGATACAAAGACAGACTAATCTTGACAACTGAGAAACGTCTATTAATTCGGACCTTAGTAACGTACACGCGGTTATGACATTTTTAATGCTATTATAATTGAAACGTACATCGCATATTCTGTTTTTAATTATGCCGTATATTATGTAGAAATGTTGCGGGTACTTCGGAATCATTGCTCTCTCTGGCGGATTTCGATTTTCTTATGTCAGAACTTATACCTCCATACGAGGAACTGCAGGCATCGCTTAAACAAGCAAGAAGACAAGAAGGCAACGTTGATGAATAGTTAAGTATTTATATTTGCATATAACATCAGATATGCGATTTATTCTATCATTATATTTTTCTTCCAACAATAACAATAAATTTAAAAATAGGCCGGCACTCATAGTCGGATCTTATTTCAAGACCGTTTTAAGTAATGTTTTAAGATGCTAATACGGCTCTGTGATTTGTTTATGGCATCTTAAGATTGTACTAAAGACGATCTTAAATATAATATCTGACTATGAATAACGGCCATAAAATCTTACAATTAGTATATGTATAATATTTAAAGAACCCTTAAACCAATAAAACTATAATGCAATGTTATAATTATTCAATTTATAAAATATGACGGCTATTTAAGTCTGAGAATTATAATTATTTGTCGTTATAGTCTTGTAGTATGCATGCATAACAACTGTAACATTTTAAACACCAACTAATTTTTTTGTTGAATAATCCTATTATATATAAATGCAGAAACGACTAATTTTTTTATTTAATTATTTTATATGTAAATCCAGGACGTCTGATTTCAAATTAATGAACATGTTGCAGATTCCGATAAAATTTTTTCAACGAGCACGCGTCCCGACTCACGTAAACAAAAAAGAGAGAGAGAGAGAGGAAGGGAGAAAACAGACACTAATGACGAGTAATTGTTCACCTTGCGTACGTGACACAACACAAAGGAACGAATATATTACAAATTCAGTATTCTTACACACACACTCATACAGACACATATATATACAATATTGACTTTTTACACAAAACTTTCCGTTAATTTTGTGTGAAATTTATATTACATTAATTTATGTTATAAATGTTTTTGACAAAAATTATATACAGTCCTCTTTTCTTTTTCATATTTCAAATGTTTATTACGAAAATTTTTATAATTCTGCGTATCTTCTTAACAAGGGAGTGATAATAATAATTACTATGTGTATTTTTTTTGTAACATTATTATTTTTTACATCTTAGGACAATATAGTTTGCAAAGATTATAATTAACTTTGTAGATTATTATCACAATTGTATGTATCAGGCGTTACTAAATAATGGGTATAAATTTAAATGTGAATAAAACTATTTTATTATTTTAATTTAATGTAATGTTTATTTATACCTTATATACAAAGAATATTAAATAATAATTTTATATAGTTAATTTATCTATAAATATATAATTTATAAATTACAATTTTATAATATATAGTATGTAATAATTTAAATAATAGATATAAATATAATAACTTAAAAAAGTAATATAAAATTTATATTAATAATATTTAATATTAACTAATTTGCTGTTTTAAAAAAAGCGGAATTACAATAAAATATTTTACACACAAAAAATTCTCTATGACGAACACATTGATGAGATATAAGTCAACATTATAATAATAAGTACATAATATATAAAAATGTATGATAGAGAATACATAGAAGGATTAATCCGTTTGTGATTCGCACAGATAGATTTTTTCATATACAGGGTGTTTAAAAACTAAGTTTATTAAATTTGTGTAATAAAAAAAGGAATCAATACAAGCATTTTAAGTATAGGAACCATGGGTCGGCGACGCTTCGTTACGGCGTTATGTGCGCTTAAACTAAATCGGGCTAGACTTCCGTACACGACCCACGTCCGATTTTGATCTACTTTTGCAGGCACGTAGTAGGTACTAAAAGAAGTTGAAAGCCCCAGTGCTAACTTGCGGAAATGACTATTTCCTTAAATAGTCAAATTTTTATTATTTTGCTAGATTTTGGATTTTTTGTCTGTAGAACTTAGTATGTAGTACTTGTAAGCGAAGTTCCCAATGGGGCGTCCAGGGGGGCAAAGCCCTTCGGCGGGGGCAGGGGGGCGGAGCCCCCCAAAAGGGGGTCCAGGGGGCGAAGCCCCCGGCCAGGGGGGTTCGGGGGGTCGGACCCCCCCCAGACTTTGATATAACACTTTTTATTGCAAAAGCAACATCTATTACAAAAACAGGACTTAATCTGGTAGAAAAAAGTGTCGTGAAACAGGCGTTGGTACTGTTAGCAGGGAGGGTGGTTGTGGGGAGAGGGGCAGCGCCATACCTTGTGTAGGGGTCTTGCTAATCTTTTCTGTATCCATTATTTTTAGTATATTGTAGACTCATCTATTTAGTAAGGCGAAGATTTAATAGATATACAGATCTTACATGTCGGGCGAATGGAACGGCCTACCTTGCGTACGGGGCCTCGCTAATCTTTTCAGTATCAATATTTTTAGTATATGGTAGACTCATTTATTTAGTAAAGCGAAGATTTAATAGATATACAGATCTTACATGTCGGTTACTTTTTAAGTTGTAAAGCGAGGTCCACCCACCCCGACCCCTGTGGGACGCGCTCCTCTGTCCACGCATGTACTTTGTAAGTTGTAAAGCGTTCACCCTCCCCCCCCCCCCCTCCTTCACCGATCCCTATGGAATATGCGAAGAGAAGGTAAATATTATGCATATGCAGTCAAAACATTCAAAATCTGGCAAAATAATAAAAATTTGAATATTTAAGGAAATAGTCATTTCCGCAAGTTAGCACTAGGGCTTTCGACTTCTTTTAGTACCTACTACGTGCCTGCAAAAGTAGATCAAAATCGGACGTGGGTCGTGTACGGAAATCTTACCCTAAATCGTCATAACATCTGCGATGCAATTATTTTATTCTGTTAATTTGACATGTTTACAGTAAATGTTCAAAGTTACGACCGCCAACGTTACGGCAAAAGTCATAGCGACGGAGCAATGACTGCCGCGTTCTTTGGAATATTTCAGGCATGTATCGGATGGCTTCAGATGCCTCAACGATGCGAGCGACCAGATCCTCCTCAGATTCGACTTGTTCAGAATAAATCATACTTTTCATTGCACCCCAGAAGAAGAAATCGAGATGCGTTAAATCTGGTGACCTTGCAGGCCACGTAACAGGTCCACCCCGCCCGATCCATCTGTCACCGAGAGTATCTGTCAGGTGATTGCGTACTTCAGCCGTAAAGTGCGGTGGAGCACCGTCGTGCTGAAAACACATGACCTTTCTAATTGCGAGCGGTACGTCTTCCATAAGTTCCGGCAGGGCTTGCTGCAGGAATACCAGATAATTATGCCCATTAAGCCTGAAAGGCATAAGGTAGGGCCCGATTAAGAAATCATTAAGTATTCCCGCCCACACATTCACCGTAAAACGTTCTTGGTGACCACGAATGAAAGTGGCATGTGGATTATATTCAGCCCACACATGATTGTTGTGAGTGTTAACGATGGCTTCAAGCGTGAAGCTTATTGCTTCGTCGGTAAAAAAAAACACGAGCTGGAAATTCAGGTTGGAGAGCTCTTTGTTGCAGAAACCAATTAACAAAGGCAAGACGAGCCGGAAAATCATCGGGGCGAAGAGCTTGCACCTTTTGCCGATGAAACGGATGAAACTACAACGCGGGCGTAGTACTTGTGACGATTTAGTTTAAACGCTTATAACGCCGTAACAAAGCGTTGCCGATCTATGGTTCCTATACTTAAAATGCTTGTATTGATTCCTTCTTTCATTACACAAATTTAATGCACTTAGTTTTTAAACACCCTGGCTTATGGTTACCTGGTTACCTGGTACATGAACATCTGTGTACATGTGACATCTGCAATTATTTGTATAATTAAATATATTTACAAATAGATAAAATCGGTAATTATATAGATATCTATTTTCTTCTATTTATCATATATTTGATGTAACCCATAAATTATTGTAATAGATCTATAAATAAAAATTTATAATCTAAATTTATAATCTAATTGAGCAAAACTTTTAATGCAAGTATACAAAACATTAATAGAAATGTAGGTATTTATGTAAAGAGTTATCTGATCGAAATTAAGACACGCGTGTGGTTACAGGTATCAGAGTAAATTCGGCAGAGACAGATATGTATGTATACGAACTCTATTCTAGTAGGTATATTATAAAGACTGCTAAACACACGAAGTCATCTAAATAAGAAATATAAACACTTTAATAAATACAATATTTAATAGCTTTTACCTCTTAAAAATATAATAATATTAATATGTTATACCAGCCAAAACATATATTTATATCATGTCTTTATAAAACTTCACGTACAGTAGACTAACAACGTGTGCAGTTGTGCAACCGTACAGAGTAGCGAATTTGCTGTAATACATATGGCTTAAAATTAAAAATAAAAGAATAAATTGAGAGAAGCCGCCACAGATATATTTTTCTTACTCTGATAAGGACTATGGTTAAAACATAAACATAAATTAATTATATAAAGATAAGAAAGATTTTAAAGAAGAGCACTTGTATTAAGTAATTGCAGTAGTGGCTCAAAATAGCTAGTTGAAGTTTGAAACGTGTCTAAAGCAATTTTTTTTAAATTATTTGTTCTATTTTTTTTTTGGCACAAAGAAACTTCTGAGTGCAACACACGAAATGCATAAGAGACGGATTTGATATATATCTTGCGGAAGACACTCTTATATACCCAAGAAACCAATCCCCAGATTACTTTAAATATTCTTGTTTGAATTATTTGAAGTATTATTGCTAAGATCCAAAATGTGTTATATAAAAAGTAAAGAAATAAACATAAGCAAAACGCGAGAAGTGGCGTAATTACAAAAAATTAATACATTTATAGAACATTAAATCCGCTATTATAATTCTATAATTTTTAAACAAACGAACAAATATAGGGCTAACAAGAGCCGGCGCAGGATGTTGTTGCGAAAAAAATTATATTCTTGACTATATAAAAATATTACATTGGTCAAAAATTAAAATTAGATAATAAACAATTGATATAAAGCTTTAACAATAATAAACAAACAAACAAATATAGGGTTAATGGCATTTTTGACGAATGTAATATTTTATAGTCAAGAATATAATTTTCTTTGCAACAACATCTTGCGCCGGCTCTCCTTAGCCCTATATCCCAGGTAGAAATCGTATTTTTGCACAACCTAGTCCCTAGCTTTCTTTGCTAGATAAGTTAGCTAGTGATGAGCTAGCCAAATGGCAAAGGCACGAGGTGATTCTCTTACGCAGAAATAACCTAGTGGCTGTCTAGTGAAACGAACCTGCTCCATGATAATGTCCTGAGCTCAGACCAGGCTTTTTTAAGGTAGTTGTCTCGCGACAGTACAATCCAAAATTTTATACTCTAAATCGACGTGAAAACATCCGACTACTATTTACGGTTACAGGCTGAAAACTTTTAGATAATTCTGTTCCTCACACGCAGAACAAAAGACTATTCTGTTATTTTTTTCCTCCAGTCGCTCCTTTACGTCGAATAATCGTGAAAATTTAGGTCTATTTATTAATGTATTTTTAAATCTAACAATAATTTCGTTTTCTTTACTAAGTATTCCTAACGTGTCCTTCTAGTATACATATATTCGTTTTTCATCACTGTGTTGCGCTTTGTTCTAAATGTAAAAAATAAAAATACGAGATTTTTGTCTGCTTTGTGTATCCAATACATGTAAAAAATGCAATTTTTGATAGCGAATATCTCGAGTTCGAGACGGTCAATCACTTTTAAATTGCACAAACGTGCAGATCTCACATTTATTAACATACAGTTAAATTTTCAAATTCTTGTGGATTGCAATTTTTGAGACAACTACCTTAATGGGAATGTGTGTGTGTGTGTGTGGGTCCGGCTATTCTTATTACTTTACTTTATTTTAGGGTATTGCAATAATAATTATTTTTTGTTGGTTTCTCTCCCTTGCCACGCAATATAGGGGAGAGTGGAGGAATTGCGAACACCTAAGGGAAAAGTTAAATAAAAACGACGATTACCTATTTCTCAATTATAGAAGTCTTTATTTTAAATAATACTTCAGTTATTTGGCTTTAAACTAATTAATATTATAAATAAATAATATTTATAGATTATCGAAATAAACTATAATTTTAAACAAAAAGCAAATTTCTTGCCTTTCGGAGTTACCCGCCGCACGCGGGGCAATGCCGAATCGTATAGCTGGGGTAATAACAAACGGGTTTTGCTTTTTATTTTTATAGTTTATGTTGCTATAAATAGATATTAATTATTTAGTTTAAAGCCAAATAACTGGAGTATCATTTAAAATAAAGACTTTAGGTACAAGCTAGCGAAACATCGCCACCACGATAGTCGCCTTTGCGAGATAATGCAATGCTAGGCACTGGCTCGCCGAAACTCGGTATCCCAATATTAATTTGACGAACCAAAACCAATTAGCTAATGCCAGTTTACTCTCATATCGTATTTTCGAACATTGGAAAAACTAGCCAGCCACAATCAATATTTCTAAAGAAGTGTTTCTAAAAAAATTTATAAAATCCGTTTAATACTTTAAATGTTTCTGATTATATGTATTTCTTATATTTAATTATCTGTTCACATATTACTTTCTCAAAAAGACATAGAAACACATGAAACTAATAAATATGTAATTTTATAGAGGATTGTTTTATAAATTAAACTGATTTTAATTTCTACTGTATGTCTACCTGACTTCGCTACTTTAAATTGTCATGTGCAAGCATTGCGAGTGTATTAGCATAAATTTAGAATTAGTAGACAGAATAAAAAAAGTTAGAACTTTACAATTGGTAGTTAAGCAAATTCAAATTATACCTATATCTATATAGAATATATTTACATACATCCCGATAAATAAACCATACCTCTCTCTTCGACCTCTGTGAACTGTATTGCAAACGCTTGTTGAAGCGATTTCTGTATCACATTTAATATCGGACGACTTGAAATACAGGACATATAATGGCACCGAAAGGGAGGTCAAGATACAGCGAGTTGGGGAAATATTTCGAACGATTAGAGCGTTTGCTCGCAAAGTGCAGGATTTGTGGAGAAGAAATTCGGTTCCGGCAAAATAATATTCTAAGAGATATAAGATCACACTTACTAAAGAAACATGACATGTCTCCCGACAAAAACCGCACAATACCTGACAAGCTACGACAATATTTTACGGACTTACCAAAATATAAGGCCAAATGTAATAAATGTGGTAGAATAATATCTTATTTAAAAGACAGTTTGTCTTTAAAACAACATTTAAATATACATCTTGACTTAATAAACCAGAGTCAACATGAGTAAGTATACATTCAAGAACTTTTTAAAATACAAACGGTTATAAAATAAATGTACAATACCTAATAATACAATCAACAGCTAAAGAAAATTCAACGAAAAAAGCTTTCCTCAGGGCATACACATAATAATTATTTGTAACTTTGGTTATAAATGTGCCTTTTTTTAAATCGTAATAATTATAATTTGACAGTAATTTTGCATAGGGTAAAGTACGGATAGATGCCACACTTTTCAACAACTCCTTCTGAAATTGATGTTTTTAATGATATGCGGATGGTCTTATGTGCATAAGATAGGGTCATCTTCCATCTAAATTTTACCCAACAATCACTACCCTGACTAGCTAATAAACTAGAGCAAAATTTAGAATTTTCCTAAATTGGGCGTCTATCCCCCTATTGTGGGATAGATGCCCTTTAATGGACGGATAGATGCCTTCAGTAGAAATAAATAAAACTAACTTTAATATATTTATTACAAACTTAAAAAATCAACATAAGACATTTTTGAACTCTTAAACATTTCTTTGAACTCTATCCGCCTTTAACGGAAACATATATATAACTATAGCTTCGATTTATTTAAAAAAAAATGTTAAAAACTTGAAAAATCAACGTAAGATATTTTTAAACTCTTAAACACTTCTTTGAACTCTATCCGCCTTCAGCGGAAACAAATAAAATTAGCTTTGATATATTGAAAAAAATTTTATTACAAACTTGAAAAATTAACATAAGACATTTTTAAACTCTTAAACATTTCTTTGAACTCTATCCGCCTTCAGCGGAAACAAATAAAACTAGCTTCGATTTGTCAAAAAAAAATATTAAAAACTTGAAATATTAACATGACATTTTTGAACTCTAAATAAAATTTTCTCATTTTATGCAATAAAATTATCTCGGAACCTAAGTTCTTTAAATTAATTTCTCTTTCTTTTTCTCCCTTTATTCTTTTTTCTCCTTTTCTAACATAACGTCTCAGCATCTTGTGTAAAAATACTTTAATTTACTATCAAAATTACTAGTAGGCAAAATGGATTTTTAAAACATTTTAATTCTACCGACAGTCGGCAAAGGCAACTATTCGTACCAATACCGAGGGCGTCTATCCTTTTGAGTACGGATAGATGCACTTTCTTGTTTTAAGAAAATTATTCGAAAGATAGGCTAGAACACGATTTAATTCGAACACTTGTTTGACATTTCACGTAGAAAAAAATGGTAGTATTTTTTAACCTGCTGGTTTTCTACCTACTCGATAGTTGCTGGTGACTTCGTGGAAATGTTTACTAATATTATTTTTATTAGAAATTTTGGGAGCTCGTAACTAAGCGCGCGTGCGGTCCCTTATGCTGTCGCTTTGTGACAAAAGTGTGGGGGGGGGGGCGTAAACACTACATGCAGTAGTCAGGATCACCGCAGTTAGCTTCGTTTCGAAGCTAGCTACCTATAATGGGGCGACTATTTGTCCGGGGCATCTCTCCGTACTTTACCCTATATATATTTTAAGAAAATATGACTTTTTCAATTCACGTTCCTTTATCGATTACAGACATATACAATTAAGAAATTTAGATTAGATATTTATTTGTCTGACATTTGCAAAAATTCGAGTCAAATACATAAAATGATTAGTTCTTATATACATGTATTCATATCAAATACCCTGCAATACAGAAGAAATATAATAAAATTACGAGTAACGAGCAGCGAGTTATGGAATTATTTCGAACGATTAGAACGTTTGCTCGCAAAGTGCAAAATTTGTGGAGAAGAAATTCGGTCATCCTGGAAACAACAAGTTCTACCAAATTTAAGAACACATTTAATGATACATAACGTATTTCCCGAAAAAAAACCGCACAATATTTGACAACCTACGGCAATATTACTCGGACTTATCAAAATATAAGGCAAAATGTAATAAGTGTGGTAGAATAATATCTTATTTAAATGGCAATAGCTCTTTAAAACGCCACTTAAAAATACATCATAACTTGGTAAACCAGAGTCAACATGAGTAAGTACACGTTCAACAACTTATTAAAATACCAAGAATTTTAAAATAATTGTAATAATGTAATAAAGCAATCAATAGTTTTAAAAAATTCAGCGAAAAGAGCATTTTACAGGGCCATACATATGTAGAGGAATTGTGCCCAAAGAGACATACTTTTTTTTAAACTGTTATTTTATTCTGTAATATTTTTAAAAATTATGTAACCCGTTTAGAAATACTTTAGGATAAACAGTTTAGTATTATAATATTTAAAAATTTTTAGAAATTTGCATTAGTTATGTAACAACATATAAACAAAACACTACAATTGTTTATTTTACCTTGATATATCAGGCAAAATGACATAGTGCTAGTTTAGGTGCTTAATGTCGCTGCTAGAAAAGCGGCAATACATTAAACGTCAAAATCCATCGTGTCTTTAAAACCTGTTGCAAGTTAGTAGTGAGTGAACTATAATACAAATTTTGCCATCTAATCAAAAACGTAAGTATAAGAAATTATTTTGGCACATTTTTCTTTAGCTCATTACTTTATTTTTTTGTTTGGTATCTAATCTTTTTATGTTTCATCATTGAGTTTTCTTATATGAAGCCATGCTGTTGCACTTTTTATATTTGGAGATATCAGAGCAATATCGCATATGGTTGCCGGCCTAAAATGATTAGTATGTTATTTTGTCCGGTCACTAGTAAAATTTTTCTATCCATAAAATAAAAAGTTAGATTGTATTGCAACAGCATGACTTCATATAAGAACACTCAATAATGAAACATAAAAATATTAGACACCAATCAAAGAAATAAAGTAACGAGCTAAAGAAAAATGTACCAAAATAATTATTTATACTTACGTTTTCAATTAGATGGCAAAATTTTCATTCACAAACGTACACTCATTACCAATATTCAACAGGTATTAAAGACATAATAGATTTCGAGGTTTAAATGTACCAGCGCTCTTCTAACAGCGATATAAAGCGCCAAACTAGCACTATGTCGTTTTGCCCGGGTATGTCGTTTTAGGCACAATTCCCCTATAATAGTTATTTGCAACTTCGATCATAAACGTGCTTCTTCAATCGTAATATAATTATAATTTTACAATAATTTTGCATACAATTTCAGAAAAGATTAAGTATTTATTTGTCTGACATTTGTGTAATATTGCAAAATGAATGATATTCGAGTTGTTTAAAAAGTACGAAAAAACCGACTGTTCTGATTCAAATCCGGTGAACGTAGGTCAGGTATTTTGTTACCTCGGTCACTTGACAGCAGCCAGCTCGGGTGGGGTGAAATAAAAATGATAATGCTCGAGTATGCAAAGAATGACAGGAATATATATACGAATAAACCAGAAAATTGCATAACATACAAATGATCAATCAAATATGAAAATACACATAAATATAATAAGGCACATAATAAATCAGTAAGCTATAAAGAAGGTGAGTATTATAAATGATCTTAAAGCTAAAAGTAATAATATGATATAATACAGTTTGCTGTATGCGGTACGCAAATGTAACGCAGCGAGAAATATCGCTCGGCGATATATATGTGTCGTGATATATACGTCGATAAAGTAAATATTTAAATCTAGAAAAAAGGAAGTAACGCGAGTAACTGGAATGTGAATTATATCGTACATGAAAATACAGAAAACTAAGTTTACTAGAATATAATAAGCAAAAGATAAATAGTAGAGGAAGAATAATTAATCTTATAAATCACGAACTGTCTTTCAGAATCGTCTTGTGATAATTTTAATCTAAGAAGTATAACGCAAGTAATATTATGTAATTTAGTCCCCGAGAGGATCGTAACGTTTGGTGAACAGAATTAACTTAATGTCAAAATCAAGAGTATGAATATTATAACGGAGATGCTTTGAACGCCCGAAGAATTAATGCAGTCTTAATGTTATAACAGAAATCGAACAAGCACACGCGGATTTATTGCGCGCAGCACGGAAAAGGCGGCTTGGTGAGGGGTGTATTTAGATATAAATTACACTGCCGTTACTGTTGAAGACTCAAATAACAGATATGTAATTCGAATAAGGCTTACTTTGCGAGACGTTTCGGTAACGAGGCACTACGCGGAAAAGCTAAACAAGCACGGGTTATTTTAACTATTAACGAAAATGCGGCCTTAGCCGTCGCGTGCCGAAAGGAATGGATCGGTGGTATATCGCACTTGTCGCGGAATGTGTTTTGTCGACCGACAACAACAGTGCTCGTAACAGCACTTAATGGCGTGGTACACGCGTGGCGTCGGATGCGCTCGAAAGAGCAAGTAAAAGCGTGGTACACGCTTAATCCGAGATATCGGATTAATCAGAAACAAAGGTACTTAGCGTTCGGTGTTCTTTTCTCAAAGATGACGAAGATGAGACGCTTTCTGGAATGCCTGGTCCAAGACGTCGAAGGAACGGCTCCGTGGCGTTCAGCGTTGATATGATACCTCTGCGCAGGTGGAAGTTGCCGCCTCAAATAAGCCTCGTATTAGGGAGAGGCACGCTCACGCGTCGTGACGCTTAACGGGGAAGAACAGCCCCGAGGCCTCGTTGGCCTACACGCACTCGTTGCAATCGGTGAAAACCGCGCGTTGTATAACGATAATGATCGTGAAGTTACACTATTTAATGAAACACGCTTAATAATGTGCTCGACTTTATGACGCGATGCATATATCAGAAACGGAACGATCTTACATCGAGTAATCAAGATGACGAAATATCTCAACACAGAAACTAGGATTCTGTCACGCGTGTTATCGCTTCCGCGTTCCTAGCTCGACTACGCAATTCGTCGCGTCGCTACGAGAATCGTCACCAAGCGCGGACCGGTGAGACAAAACGCGATCAGCGCGGCTCCCCTCACCGCGCTCGCCGCGGTCGCCGGTTTTCTTTCGCTGTCGCTACCCGAAAACGCGCAATATTTTCAAACATTCTCCCCGCCTTCGTTGACCAGAGTCAACGAAAAGAAGAGAATTTACAAAGTGTCTACTTGAATCGGAAGTGGGCAAATCTTTACGATAGGACGCTGAAGTTCGGAGTTATGCGTACGCACGGTGACTACACGGATATGACCGTCGCTGCCGGGATGAATTTTTGTTATGCGGCCTAAAGGCCATTTTGATGGAGGGTACCTCTCATCAATCACGAGAACTAGAGAGCCGGTAGTAAGAGAAGGATCAACTTTGTTTCATTTGTAAATGGAAAGGTAGCGTTGTAAACATTCGTTGGACCATTTCGCCCAAAAGCTTTCCAACATCTTGCGTATCAGTTGCCAACGTGACAAACGAGATTCCTTTACCGTAGTGAGCGAAGGCTCAGGAATGACTGCTGGTGCACTTCCAATCAGAAAGTGTCCAGGTGTTAATGCAGACAGATCCGCAGGATCGTCAGTAAGCGGACAGAGAGGACGTGAATTGAGGGTAACCTCTATCTGGGTGAGCAAAGTATTAAATTCCTCATAGGTGAGTAGGGTATCTCCAACGGTTCGCTTTAGATGGAATTTAACAGACTTGACCCCGGCTTCCCATTTGCCTCCGAAGTGAGGTGCAGCAGGAGGGTTAAATTTCCACTCCGTTCCGTGATTGGCTAATATTGTCGCCAAATCACCTAGTTCTTTTGAAGAGTAGAGAAATAGTTTTCGAAGCTCCGCATCAGCTCCTTTGAAACTTGTGCCGCAATCGCTCATTAGGGTTGCGCAGATCCCTCTTCGAGCAGTAAACCGCTTGTATGCGGCTATGAATGCCTCAGTAGTATAGTCTGTCACCTGCTCCAAGTGAATAGCTGAAGTAGCGTGGCAAACAAACAGGGCAATGTACGCCTTGTAAGTCCTTGTATTTTTTCCTCTCCACGTTTTGACGGAAAAGGGTCCTGCGTAATCAACGCCAGTGTGTAGAAATGCACGAGATGGTGTGAGGTTTTCAATAGGAAGTGGACCCATGAGTTGTTGGGCCCGTTTCTGACGATATCGTGCGCATTGGACGCATCTCAAAATAAACGACCTTATTGGAGTCCGTCCTCCAACTATCCAAAATTCTTTTCGTATGAATGTGGTGGTTATTTGCGTACCCCCGTGCAAGGTGCGTGAGTGTGCATCAGAAATAATCAGAGTCGTCAAAGGTGATTCCTTGGGGAGTATCAGAGGGTGTTTTGTATTAGTGGGCAAAAAGGCAGAGTGAAGGCGACCTCCTACTCGTAGAAATCCGTCAGCGTCCAACTTGGGTGTCAGTCGTAGAAGGGAGCTGTTCTTGTGGAGAGATTGACCCTCAGTAAGAGCTTGTATGTCTTGCTGGAAGTACACCTGTTGAACGGATTTTATCCAAAACAGTTTAGCCTTTTCTAATTCCTGCGGGGTCAAAGGAGTAGTGACGGGTACGTCTTTAGCTCGTCGTAGCCGAGCGATCACTCGCATGCACATTGCGGTAATGCGGAGCAACCGAGTCAAGTTCGAGTATCGATGAAGTAGGTTCCAAAGTTCTGAGCTTAGATCCCTAACGACGGTAACCACTTTAACTGGCCGCTCTTCCAAATTGTCTTCGAGATTGGGGTTGCGTAACTCATTCGGCCACTCTGAGGATGGTTGTGAAAGCCAAGATGGCCCTTGCCACCAGGTTACAAAGTTTGAGAGTTGAGCGGGTGTGAGCTTTCTTGTAGCACAGTCCGCAGGATTCTCCTTTCCGGGGACAAATCTCCATGAGGCGTGGGGGAGAGTCTTCTGAATAAAGACAACCCTATTGTGAACATAATCCTTCCAACGAGACGGGTCGCTGGTGATCCAAGTAAAAGCGATTGCAGAATCCATCCAAACAAAAACGGCTAGATTTTCATAATTGAGCGTACGTACCACTTGACAAATGAGTTTCGTTACTAGGACGGCGCCTTCAAGTTCAAGACGCGGTATTGTAACACGCTTCAACGGAGCGACCTTGGTTTTTGCACATACTAAATTGACTAGTTTCCCCATTTAGATCAGTAGATCGAACATATACAGCAGCTGCAATTGCATGCTGAGAAGCGTCACAGAATCCATGTAGTTCCACTTGATGGTCAGACGAAATGCCGATCCATCGAGGAATGACAATGTCAGAATTTTCGTGTAGTTGATTCACGAAGTGACTCCACTTGTGTGACACAGCATCGGGTAAAGGAGTATCCCAACCTAGTTTCAGAGTCCACAGCTGTTGGATAAGAACTTTCGCTGTAATAATCACTGGTGAGAGCAAACCAAGAGGATCGAAAATCTTAGCGATCACTGACATAATCGTTCGTTTAGTTATTACTGTAGGTGTTGGTAAAGTAATGGTAAAGTTAAAGGTATCTGTGGGAGGATTCCAACATAATCCTAATGTATGCACGGTTATAGCTTCATCGATTTTCACTGGATCTGAATTTGCTCGTGCTTCAGGAGGAATAGATTCAAGGATTGCTGGCTCGTTTGCAGCCCATTTATGTAGAGGAAAGCCGCCTGCCGCACAGATGTTAACAACTTGTTTCACGGTTTCTTGTGCCTCTGATATTGTATCAGCACCTCCGAAAATGTCATCGACATAGCGCCCCTTCTCTAATGTCGGAACGGCAAGAGGGTAATTCATTCCCTCGTCCTCGATGAGTTGGACTAACACACGAAGAGCTAAGAAACGGCGCGCAGACTAATCCATAAGTCACGGTGTTAAGCTGGAACGTCCGAATGAGGCAAATGCCGTTTAGTAGAAGGATCCACAAGATTCGTTGAAAATCCCGATCTGCGAAATGTAGGAGAATTTGTCTGTACATTTTAACCATGTCTGAAGTAAAGACGTATGGAAATCGACGGAACCAGACCAAGACATCGCACAAGTTGATTTGTAGCTTAGCTCCTGTGTGAAGTAGATCGTTCAATGAATACCCAGTTGTAGTGCGGCTTGAACCGTTGAATACCACTCGAATCCTATTGAGATCATTCTCACGAAGCACTCCATGATGAGGCAAGTAATATACTTCATGAGGTTCCGGAACGGAATCTGGCACAAGCGTCATATGCTGCATCTTCTCATATTCGTTCATAAAGTCGATGTAAGCCTTTGCATAAGGCGTATCAGAAGTTAATCTTTTAGACAGGCTTGTCATAATGTGAACAGCCCTTGTCCGAGAGTCTCCCAGTTGGTCGACTGATTTTTTAAACGGTAATCTCACCTGGTATCGTCCGCTGGCGTCGCGAGTATGAGTGGATTTAAAATGATGTTCGCATTGTTGTTCCTCAACGGATAACGATAAGCTAGTGGCAGGAGGAATCTGATCCAGCTCCCAAAACCGCTGCAGCGAGTCGTGGAGCTCTCTGTCCAATGAGACATGGTGACTTCGTAGAATGGGAGACGAAGGATCATTCCCTGCAGGACCAGAGATGATCCAGCCGAGTTTGGTACGCTGCGCAATTGGAGAATTTACGCCCCCTTTCACAATTCCTTCCTCGATTATGCTGCTATAGACGTCCGCTCCGAGTATAAGATCAATGGACCCTGGAATTGTAAATTCCGGGTCAGCGAAGAGTAATCCGCTCAAGTGATCCCAAGTTGTTGCTTCATAACGCACAGAAAGTAACGAAGTTGTGAGCCTAGGCAATATGTGAGCGCAAAGTGAGCATGTGTAATCGCTCTCGAAATGAGGCTTGAAGATGACTGAGACAGTTCCTCGCGTTCGGCGAACTTTCTGAGCTCCAACTCCGATCAAAGGAATGAATGAGTGCTTTCTTGGTAGGTGTAAACGTTGTACAAGACGTTCAGAGATCAAAGATATCTCCGATCCTTGGTCGATCATGGCACGAGCCTTAGCGATTTCTCCGAGAGGAGTCTCAATCCGAATCTGTGCTGTTGCCAATAAAACACCTGAAGTGGGTCCAGAAGTTACAGCAGAGTGTACTGCCTTTGCATTGGTGGTAGTTGACGGTGATTGTGCTGCTTTTGCATCCGTGGCAGTGGAAGTGTCATTCTTAGATTCGGTCTTAATTGACGAATTAGACTTGCTAGATTTATTATCGGGTCGATGAATGGTGGTGTGGTGTTTCTTCGCACATTTTAGGCACCGCTTCGTGATGCGACATGCTGACGATTGATGTGTCCCGAGGCAATTGTAGCACAGCTTGTGTTTCGAAATAATTGCCATACGCTGTGGGACCGTTTTCGAAATATATTGCGGGCAATGTGCAACATAGTGTTTCGATGAGCAAATTACGCAACCATGCGACTTGTTCGCCGTATCGTCCTTAGGCTTCCCTTGAAAGTGTGACTTTGCTGAAGGTTGTTGTGAGCGAGGCGGTGCCTTTCCCTGTTTGCACTTCTCAACAGCTTGAAGAGAGCGTAAGCGATGTAATACGAAAGCACTGAATTGATCCACGTAGGAGGTTGTTTAGCCGAACCTAACAAGTTTTCCCATGCTTTAACGGAATCCGAGTCGAGACGTTGAACTGCAATAAATACCAGGAAGTCGTCCCAATATTGCACAGGGCGTTGTAAGGTTTCCAAAGTGCGGTGTATCTGCATGATGTTTGTATACAGCTGTTCCATTTCGCTGGCTGATTCTTTCGTCATACGCTTCAAAGTGGTTAACGATTGGAGAGCCTCGTTGACAAGTAATCTCGTGTTCTCATAAAAAGAGACTAAGGCATCCC